>OX359272.1:44380415-44535415 GCA_947179155.2 Hedera helix | reverse complement strand
AACTATAAAATTAGTTAAAAATTTATAGTGAATTAATTACTAACTAATTATCATAATTAAATTAAAATTTATTAGAGTTTGAATTTCATAATTTTATTCGAATTAGAATTTTAAGTAAATTTTGTCAATATAAACACTAGAAACTTAAATAAAATTAAAATAATTATTTCCTCATATTTATAACTAAATAAATATGTATTCCATTAGTAATTGATTGAATAACCTATAATATAATTTAACAGTTATTATTTAAATAAATATTTAATAATCTAATAGCTATAATTATTTTCGCAAAATCCTAATTAGTATTAATCTATTTAATAATATAATAAATCATTATTCATACCATTCGTTCTTTGCATGGGTTGATGAGCTTGTATAATTAAAAATACAAAATTGGTTTGATTTCATCAAATTTTAGTTCAGTTTTACTATTCCTATTAGCATAAATAGTATCCAAATTTGTATTAATGTAATGCAATCCAAATTTAAAAATATGTATCTCTGATGGGATAGAAAAAATGAAAAAAAAATTTCTTTCTATTCAAATTAGTATAAGTACTATATAAATTTATAATAATTAAATATATATTATCTAAATTTATAAAGTATTCAAAAGAAACTCAATCAGTCTCTAATAGAAAAAGTAACTTCTAAAAGAATATTTATTTTTGGTTTTATTAATTTAATTACAATTTTTTCCCCACAATTTTATATAATTAATTAAGACAATATAACACATTATACTATATATTACCTAAATTTATTAAAATTTAAAATTATATCAAATTACACGATTAAATAACTATATAATTAAAAGTATAAACTTGGTTTCATAAATTTTTAGTTTAGCTTTGCTCTTTTTTATTCAAATTAGTATAAATGCTGTCCAAATTTATAATCATTACCAAAATTTTAAAGTATTCAAAAGAAATTAAAAAATAATAAATTATTTTTTATATTTATATTTCTAATAGGAAAAGAAACTTCTAACATATATATATATTTTTTTTTGTTCCACCAATTTTGTAACAAGTTTTTTTTATCTTAATTTTATGTAAGATAATATAACTTTACAAATTTTATGTAGGATAATTTATTATTAATTTTTTTTAAGATAACGGAAAAATAAAAAATATGAACTATCAAAATTATATATGATAACTCGTATAATATGAACTATCAAAATTATATATATTTAACATAATTTTTATAGTATAATATAATAACTTTAAAATAGTTTTTTAAAATAATATTTCAAAATAAATCTTCCATAGAAAACTTTTAAAAATGAATCTTCTTAAAGAAGAGTCTTCTAAAGGAAGATTTGTGAATACCGTGAAAAATAGGAATTTATGAAATTACTACTCTTTAATAAAAGATTTACTTGAAAAATTCCTACACTCCTTTTGGCTTTCAAACACTCAAGATAACCTTACTATTCTCAGAAAAAACTTATAAAATACATATAGAATTTTTTTATTTTTTAGGTGTGATTTTTTTATTCAGCTGAGCAAGCTATTTATAGGAGAAAAAAAATTACTATGTAGTGGTAGTGGCTAAGGCTGCATATCGAACCAAACAGTTCGGGCTCGATTCGGACTCGACTCGAAAAAATATGAACGAGACTCGAATTCGTTAATAATATGATTCAAATCTGAGCACAAAAAATAGTTCGAATAAAAATACGAGTAGAATCTGAATAAGGTTGTACTCGACTCGTTTAGAATTCAAACTATTCGAATTTTTAATCATGATCCGATACATAATCGATTGATACATATTCGAATCTATACTCAATACATTATCTTATAATATATACGCAATTAAACAAAATTTGAATAATTAATTATTATTTTATTTTATTTTTGTAATTTTAATTTTAATTTTATATATTTAAAGTGTAATTATAATTATATTTTTTCATTTCTAAGTAAAATAATAAGTTCAATTAATAATTATATGTATTATAAAACTAGTTATTATGTGAAGACTCGAATTCGAGTTTGAATTTGACGTTCGCGAGTAGTTTGAATATAATTCGATCCGAGTCGGATCGAATTCGAGTAACGAAAATTCGAGTCGAGCCGAATCTGAGTAAAGTTTTTTTAATATAGTTCGAATCCGAGTCGAATTCGAGTACGAATTTAACTTTACGAATCGAATCCGAGCAGTTTAAAATCCGGATCGAATCGGCTCGTTTGCAGCCTTAGTAGTGGCTGGCGTGCTGCATGCCAGCCTGAGAATTTCAGTGCGCAGCCTCCTTCACCAACCCATTCCCACATTTTTCATACTTCATGTGGGCTCCACAGTGAGTCCACATACTATTCACGTTACTATTCACATAAAATAATAATTAATTAAATTTTTATTTTTTAATTTTTTTTATTTTTTATTTTTCTTCATGTGGGTCCTGCATATAAAATAAAATAATGCTATAATAATAATTCAACAATAATGTAATAAACATGTTACAGATTATTATTAATTTAATAATATAAATTACTGTGTATTTGCTACTATGACAATTATTTGGTTCAATAATTTTAAAATACAGTGCACCAACAATTATTGACTCAATGATATGAAATACAGTGTTATGACAATTATTGAATCAATAATGCAAAATACTGTGCAACAACAATTATTGATGAATACTGTGCGATGACCACGTTATCAGATCAATAATATGAGATACTGTACAATACCGTGTACTACTGTAGAATACCGCGTGCTACAGTAAAATACCATAAATTGCCGTATGCTACTATTCTTTTATTACCTGTATTTTAACAGTTTAAGAGTGATAACACCGTTGACTATTTTTATTTAAAAAATGTTACTTCTGTTATTTTCTATATCCGACAAATATTCCGTTGTGGGGTCCACCAATTATTAGTTATTTCGGCGCCGTCGTACGACCCGAATATTCCCCGACAAAACGAATATTGTCCGACATAATAAAATTTTCACGTAATATCTTTAACTTTTAACTTTATCAATTTAACCACTTACTGTTTTAGAGAAAATATATACGAAGAGAAATTAAATTTGTATTTCATAATTTCGGGGTCTTACAGAAGGAATCTACAATGTGTAATTTAACAATTTATTATTTAAATAAATATTTAATAACAACAAACATCTTCTCAAAATTCTAATTAAATATTTATCTTATATTTAATTAATTATCTTAACAATTAAAATAATAAATTATTATCCGTGCCCTCGGCCCTCTGCACGGGGGGTTGGTGAGCTTGGGTGAATAATAATGTAAACATCATTTTAGTATTTATTTAATACAAAAACACTAAAAATTAAACTTTCATGTTGTGGATTGAATTTTTAATTGTGAAATCAATTCGACCATCCAATTAATTATAAGGCATTCGGCATGCTTTTGTCTTTTATTTTATTATATGGCTAGGCTAGCGGATTGAATAACGAAAATAGTCGCTGCAGCCTATTTTTGTCCCTATTATAAGAAATCCTAATTTGTTAACTTCCTCTAATCCATCCGGCTGGACAAAGATACCCAGAGGACACCAAAAACTGGATTATATGCATTCAATTTTCCCACACATTGGCCTGAACTTTATTCACCGTCCAGGGCAGCTTAATTCGGACCTTTTACTTTAGAATATGTGATTAAGGAATAATTATTCAAGGTTTCGGGGCAAAGTTTGACGGACTCTTGACTACAGTTAACATTAGTTGCAGGTCATGCCCCATATATATATATATATATATATATATATATATATATATATACTATATTATTTGGTACTCTTTGTTTTAGTCATGGAAGTAGTAATTTGTAAAAGAAAGACTAAATTACCACATTCTCACACAGATGAATTTAGAATTTTAAAGAGAATACAATTCACGGCAGCTGCTGCATGCCAAGCCCCACAGATGAACAGGGCACATACATTCTGCGGCCTGCCAATTTTTGCCTTTTTCTGCACAATGAACAAACTTATTGACTATGAGAAGAAGAAGAAGAGTTAGAACATGCCAAATGGTACTACTTGAAGGAGTATTTTGTTGTGAACAAAATTGTTACGAATTAGAAACTAATCTATCCTCGAACTTTTTTGTGCCAAACTTTCAGCCGACTCTAATAAAATTGTAAATATTTACTAAGTTTTCAGCCGACTCTAATAAAATTGTAAATATGCTAACTCGACATCTATAGCAGGACTTGAGACTATTCCTTGACTAGTTGACTATATAATTCAACATCAATTTTTTAAAATCTATTTATGTGTTCTCAATAACAAGAAAGTTCTAATATTTAATTTTATGCCTTGCTCAATATATATAAGCTGCAAAAAAATTGAAGGTAATATATAGAATATACAGTAAAAACTTTTCTTGTTTACATGATCATTTCACCAGCCTGAAAATCAACCTCTAATACTACTAGATTCAGGCAATGTACTAAATCTACCATACTCAACAGCATAAAATGGCCTATCAGGAATTCCAGGCACTTCAATATCCCCTTCAAGCATTTTCAATGCATCCAAAATTGTAGGCCTTAAAGCCACCATTACATGAGCACACAAAATCCCAACCATGACAAACCTTTCCATTAACCACCTAGGATTTCTATCCCCTTCTTCCTTTTCTCCCAACAATGCAGCGTCGAAAACCTCCTCTATTTTCCCATCTTTCACAAGCGACGATGCCCAATCCATCAGCAAAAAAGTCCGCGATGATCCTGTTGATGACAAATCAAGCGCTTTTCGCCCACACATTATCTCCAAAACAACAACCCCAAAGCTATAAACGTCGCTTTTCTCAGTTAACTGTCCATAAAGCGCGTATTCTGGGGCTAAGTAGCCATGAGTACCTGCCACTCTAGTTGTGAGATGAGACTGCCCTTCTTTACTTTCCCTTGCCAGTCCAAAATCTGCCACTCTTGCTCTCATTTCTGTGTCTAGTAGTATATTTGTGGCCTTAATATCTCTATGAAATATTGCAGGCTTTATCCCATAGTGAAGATAAGCTATCCCTTTTGCCACATCCAATATTATGCTCTTCCTTTGAGGCCAAGTCAATGGTTTTGGCCTAATTCCACTCTGATTATTTTCTGATGAGAAAAACAAATGATTACTTAGATTCCCATTTGGCATGTAATCATAAACAAGGTACCTTATTTTCCCCCCATCTCCATACTCCTGATTTTCAAGATTTTCCACACAACAACCTCTAAGGGGCACCAGATTTCGATGCTTCAAATTACTAATGATCTCGACTTCATTGCAAAAATCGGCATCGCCTTGAAAATCTGATTCTATTAGTCTCTTGACAGCAACCATAGTTGTATCCGCTAGTGTACCTCTATAAACAACACCAAACTGCCCACTCCCAATGAAATTATCTGGCGAAAAATTCTCAGTCGCCTCCTCAAGCTCCTGAATTTTAAACCATTTTGATACACCCTTGGGTCTGGCATGGTTTTTTGACATAGAATCATGATCCATATAAGATTCAAACCCCAAAATCCTCCTTGGCCTACGCTTCTTTCTCCAATTAGTCCACCAAAAGCGCAAACTAAACAAACAGAAAATACTCAAAAGTGCCAAACCTGCTCCTGCTGATCCAAAAATCAAGGCCAGTTTAGGCTTACTCGAGGAACGTTTATGTAAAATCATAGGCAACCCAAAGATGCACCTAAGTGCGCTTAAACTCTCGGGGCCAAGCTGATTAACTATGCCTGCAGCATAAAGGATTGTGTAGTGAAAACACCCTACTGTATGTGAAGTATTTTTATCAATAGAAACCAACTGGGATTGAACCTGAAATCCTGCACGAACACAAGCATCGCATAAAGTCATATCATAATTAAAATCTTGGTTACAAGCACCATTAAGGGAAGTTGATGGACCGACCGCGGAAATCCAATCTTTTTTGGTCTGTATGTTTGCACATATGTTTGTGGTGTTCACATAGCGCTCTGGCTCAAAGTTTGTGCATGAAGAAGTGAGGTTTGGAGGTAAAGAAAGGGAGTTTAGATTGGCTTGGAAGATTGAAAGGCAAGAAATGGAGGTGGGTAAATCCGGTAGCCGGAACCAAGAGGTTTGCTTGAGGTATTGAGAAAAGGCTACACCATATAGGCTTGTGAGAGTTTGGCAACAACTTGTGGTGTTTTCGTTGAAGATTTTGCAAGAGGAAGAGTCCCATGGGATGGTTAGGACATAGTCTAGATTTAAGGGACATGAGGAGGTGTTTGTGGGTAAAGATGAGACTGAGTTTTGGGACAGGATATAGAGGAAAGTTAGTGGCATGATCATAACAAGATGAAGCACCATCTTGGTTCTGCAGAGGGGGAGAGAAAGTGGAGTGATGGTTTGGATTTGGGAAAGTTTTTATTTTATTTAAACCATGATTACATTAACTGTAGTCGGGAGATTTCTTTTCTGGATGACTAATGATTATTTATTATTAGGTAGAGTGGGGAATAAAATTACCTCTTTTCTTGTAAATAATTTTTTTCCTATAAATCTTTCAAAAATTATTATTTTTAAATGAAGGACAAATAATTAATAGGCTTAAAATGATCACGAATTAAAATAAAAAAATAAAAAAATAATCGCCAAGTATTATCAAACATAATTTCTGCAGCGTTTGCGCTAATTAAGGTGAATTTAATTTTAATTACAAATAAAATTATTCCAATTTCTCTTTTTCCTTTTTTAGAAATGAGAAATAAGTAAATTGAATACTTACTAGTTTCTAGAAAGGGAAAAAAAAAATCAATTGAGAGTGACAACTGACCATGAAAACCAAGAATGTTATGTACCCATAGTATTCTTGTTTAGTGGGACTTCTTATTTGGAGAAAATTAATTAAAGATTAATGAAGTTCACCTACTATGTGTTTAATAGGTTTATCTTTCTAATTGTCTTGCACAACTCATTTTTCTCTCTCATATATTGATCATGCTTCAAATAACCAACAGAATATCCACAGCCAGAACTTTCTAGGTTCTAACCTTGCACTTTCTTGGATGCTAGGATTAGGAGAGAAGGTGGTGCTTGATAAACTAAATAATTAAGATGTGAATAATTAGTATATTTTAATAAATTAAATTATTTTAATGGATTGTCTCTTAATTATATTATTTTATTATTTAAAAGATAAAATTTTATTTAATAATTTAATAATTTTAATTTAATAAAAATGAGTGGATAATATTACTGAATGTATTTATAAAAAAAAATTATCGATTTTTTTTATTAAGATGTAACTCTTAATAATTTGAATTTGATTTTATGTCTTAGGTATTAAGAGATAAATAAAATTTTAATAAATAATTTTATTCTCTTAACGATTTAAATGTGAAACTGTTAAGAGAAATTAAGAGATAAACAAAAATAAAGCAGAAAATTGTCAAAAGTAGGGCAAAAAAGAGAAATTGTCAACTACTCTTAAACAAACAAGCCGTGACGTCTTTCTATTTTTAGAATTGACAGGTGAGCTAAAGAGAAAGGTTCGTGTATTTTCAGCCAAATATTACCATCCAAAAAAACTTATTTTAATAGCTGGACTCTATATGTGATATTGGGAAATTTATTTACTTGACCTTCTTTCACATAAATGAACACGTGCAAATTAATAAATATGTATAAATACTTTTGAAGAAAAATATATTATTGTTAGATTTTTTATTCTTATTTTAAACTATCTAGAACTATATGATACTTTTTTAGTTATTACTATTTTGATACTTCATCTGGGGTACGAGTTAGTTTATATTATTTTTTTAATAAATTTTTATTAATATATATTTATTATTTTTAATTAACATAATACATATATAATGTTAAGAATAATTTGAATCAACGTATAATTTTTAATATTTTTTTTAAAAAAATAAATTATAATTATTAATTATCGTATTAAATATAATATTGACCATCCGAGTTAATTTTGATGATCGTGAGGTATAGATTTATTTTGTGGTGCAAAATTGTCCTTATGGGGTCCTGTTGAATGTGACTGGTATCAACCAAAAACAACTACTAGTCTTAGTCTACCATCCATAAGCTTGAAAAAAGAATAGTCGTATTTATGTTTGTAGCAATCTTGACTCTTTTGAGTCACCGTCTATATCATCTATAAGATTTTCCTTAAATTTATTTAAGTCCACAAAAATGTGGGATGGAAACCCGAGTAGGCCCGATGGTAGTAAATTACTTTCTATATTTTACAAAATTAAAGAGTCATATTTTTGTTTTGTAAAAAAATTATTTTCATGTTATTGATATCTATTATTTATTAGTATATATATATATAACAAGGCAAATAATTTTTTTTATCTAATTAATATAATCATTTTGGTTGATAAGCGAGATAATCTCGAATTAGTCTCGATCTCATCACATATATGTTGTTATAATATATGTCATGTTTATAATTATATCAATTTTTTTTGTATATTTTATTATATTATTTCAAGTATGAACGAAGTTACATATTTGTGAGTGGGGTCAATCGGCAATACTGGAATTTTTTTATTAATATAATATATATAAAATTTAGGTGTTATATATAAATTGGCCCCAATGAAATTTTACAAATTTTGTAATATATGGCGTCAAATTTACATTATGTGACTTTCTTAATTTTATATCACTCCTATCTTTTTTATAGATGCATTTTCCTTTAATTTTCTTAAATTATGTATTAATTTCATTTATATTACTTTTGAAGTATTTAAATAATTAAATATTTATAAATAAATTTATTGTCAATAGAATTTGTATAAAATATTACTATTAATTATATTTCACTTTAATTAAATACTTCTTATGTATAAAGTTAGACATACATTTTCAAAACGATAATTTTCAAGAAAAATCTTTTTTTTTAAATATAATAATAGTGGCATGATAAAGCTTATTCTACATAATATATAAATGATATCATAATTTTTTTATATAATTTTAAAATAAATTAAATAATAAAATATATATTTAATTATAAAAACGGACTAAATAATAATATATATATCTAATTTTAAATTAATAGAATCAGACAACAAAAACATAGTCTTTAATTGTCCACTCCTACCAATGAAGACTTTTTGTCGACACTTTAGTTTCAGATACAGAGAGTTTTTTTTTTTTGCCGGTCGAGCAACGTTGTGTTCATAATTAATCAATTTGACAATGTCAAAATTTAGGATTTTGATTTCTCATAAATAAAATATCTTACAAAAAATAAATATCCTTGTTTTGCTGCTATTCAGGGAAAGAACCGATCCGCACACAAAAGGAAAAATTATTCAGTAATTCTAAAATACTATCATATGATATTTTAGGTCAATTATATTTTTTTAATTTTAGTGGTGCTAAAAAATAAGAGAGCAAAAAACTATGTTCATCCTAGATATTAGTATTTAATTTAAATTATTCCCAACTATATATTTCAAATGTCAAAAACAATTAACGACATAAATGTAGGAAAATATTATATTAAATGTTGTCGAACAAAGTTAAATTAAATTATAGCATTTACAATTCAACAAAATATATTTAGTTAGCTAAATTATTATTTCTTAATATATAATTGCAATACAAATATTATTTTCATGCAAGCATAAATGTATTATTATTATTATTATTATTACTATTATCATGGTTTTTAAATTCGAACTGAATCGACGGATGAATTGATTAAAATAAGAATCAATTGATATTTTGGTTCGATTTATTCCAGTTAACCGTGATTGAATCGATTGATCACTGGTCAAACTAGTGGTTCAATCGATAAAATCGGTTAAGTTGATTCAGTGAACCGATTTTTAAGTATTTTTTAATATTTTTTGTACAAAAATATTTTTATTTTTAAAAATAAATATTTTTAGTAACATTGTAACATAATTTTATTATATTTTAGCTTACCAAAAAAAAAATTTAAAAATTTATTAATTATTAATAATATATAATTTTTTATATATTTATGATATCATCAATTTAACAATAACTTAATCATTAATTAAATCAATAATTTATCCAACCAATAATTTTTTTTAATTCGATAAACGATTAAATCTGAAAATTATGACTATTATATTAGATTATTGTATAACATATTATACTAGTGATAAAATCATAAAAGTTTTCAACAGATCCTAGAGTCCATAATGATTGCTTAGAGTTGTTAGATTAATTTGACAATCCATATATACGGCCGGCAATATTTTAATACTTGAATATTCAAGGGAGACACGTTTCTTCATTTGTCAGTTTTCACTATATTATTTATTCTGCACAGGAATTTTGTATTTATTTTATATCTGTCAAGCACAGTTAGATAGATACGGATAATTTATTACAAAGCTAACTAGATTAAATAAATATATTTCATATTTTATTTATACTTTGAACTTTATTGTGACATCTGATACAGGCGGTAAAAATCTCTTTCAACACTTATATTATGTTTAAATTGAATAAATAAATAAATTAATTAATTAATTAAATTAAATATTTTATTTTATTCTAATTAAAATGAGTTATTTTATATCTTTTTTCAAGAAATAAAATTTATAAATTTATTAGGAATATAAATGATTCATTCTATTCCAAATTTAGTATTCAAACACAATTTTTTTTATTGTATAAAAATGAGTCATTCTATTCTTATTACTTTCATTCCTCCAATTCAAATGTAGCATTAGATCCATGCAAGTCAAGTGGCAATATATTAATAAATTAAAATAAAAAAACAAAATAAATATATATATTTAAAATTATAAGAATAAAAGAAAAAAAATAATATAAAATCACCAAACCTCTCATAGACGATCTATAATATATAGATAATGAATTGATATTTTCATACGATTCTCTCTCATATGATAATAAAGTGAATTCTACCATGATATAAGAGAAAATCGTGTAAAAATATCAAAAAATTATATAAAAACAGTGATTTCCCATATAGATATGGACACAACACACAATTTTG
This sequence comes from Hedera helix, assembly GCA_947179155.2. Classification (NCBI taxonomy): domain Eukaryota; kingdom Viridiplantae; phylum Streptophyta; class Magnoliopsida; order Apiales; family Araliaceae; genus Hedera; species Hedera helix. The sequence goes on along the minus strand of OX359272.1, from coordinate 44,524,429 downwards.
AGATATAAATTGAAACATAAACTCTTATATAACTATTAAAAAATAGAATCTGACATAAATTTCTACATCAAATTCTATTTTTTAATAATTTAATTGAGAGTTTATATTTTAATTTATGTCCGAAAGTTATTTACTTAGACTTATTCTATAGATATAGATAGATATTCAGCTCTCTTATGCTACAAAATGACACAGCAGAATTAACAAAACTGTGAATATAGTTTAATAATAATCCTCGCCAATTTACATATAAAACAAATAAAGTAGCTTCACCTTTTGCAACAATCGAGACTGAAAAAAAAATTATTTTATGATCTTAAATATGATCATGTGATATTTTAAAATTATTTATATATTATTATTTTAATATATATAATAAAAATATTTATTATATATATTAAAATGATAATATATTAATGATCTTAAAATACGTGACAGTGCCTATCGACCACCGAATTAACAGCCAAGTGAATCCAATAGTAGCTGTGTAATCCTTCCTAATATTCTACACCATTGCTTAACTAACATTATTTAATTATATTCATCTTATCTTTCTCTTACAGCAACACATTAACAAAACCAGCCGCCGGAATCACAAACAAACATGAACTTTGACTCTATAATTATACCACCATCATCAACAACACATACCCATATCTAATCCAGATAGATTACTCTTCGTCTTTCAAAATTTTTTAGAAGATTAAAAAAATATCCAATCTTTACTCACTTCTCTATCCTTAACCAATAACCCAGAAAGACAATTTATAGAATCAAAGAAGCATGAATTATAGTTTCTTGATTCTTTGTCTACTATTTTCTCTCTCTATATCTATATCTATCTCCACAACTTCAGCCTCCCCTGCTCCTAGACCAACCAATAACTCCACAAATAATTCATGTCCCATTGATTTTGGTTATGTTTTAAGAGTCCCGTGGTCAGAATCTGATTGTAAAAACTTCCAAAACCCAACTCAGAGCAGCAACAAGACCTCTCAGTGCTGCCAAACCCTCCTTAGCCTTTATGGCATAGGCCTTTCTATAAACCTTGAAAAAACCTCTCTTTTTCAGCTACCAAATTTACCCACTTCAGAATCTTGCATATCTGATTTTCAATCAAATCTCAATTCTTTATCTCTCCCATCTAATCTTACTTCTGTTTGTTTTGACCCTTTACAGTTTGTTATCTCACCCAATACTTGTGCTTCCATTGAGTCCACTAAGGATTGGGTGGCCAAGCTTGGCTCAACAACTTCACTTAACTCTGCTTGCCGGCCGGACCTGACTGATCTGACTGCCTGTGATGCCTGCTTGGCGGCCGGACTCCAGGTTCAGGGAGAGTTGATTGGATTTGATGGTAATAGATCTCATTCCACTGATTGTTTTTACTTTACCATTCTATATGCTGCTGGTATAATCAATGAGTTTGGGCCTGAAAGTAGAGGTTCTGTTTCTTGCATTTTTGGACTTTCAATTAATGCCAAAAAGGGTTCAAAAGGAAAGAGTCATTCAGCTCTGATTTTTGGGCTAACTGGAGGGTGTGTTGCAGTTTTGGTTATGTCATTGTTGATGGGATTGTATTGTTGGGTAGAAAGGAAGAAGAGGAGAGAATTGAGTAAAGGGTTTTATTTGGGTTCAGGGGTATTGGGGTCTAGGCCGCGAATACGGCCTAATACTGGTTCCATATGGTATAAAATTCATGAGCTTGAAAAGGCTACTGATAAATTTTCACAAAAGAATTTTATTGGGAAGGGTGGATTTGGATTGGTTTATAAAGGGATTTTATCGGATGGAAGTGTGGTTGCGGTTAAGAAGGTTATAGAATCGGATTATCAGGGAAATGCAGAATTTTGTAATGAAGTTGAGATTATTAGTACTTTAAAGCATAGAAATCTTGTGCCACTTAGAGGGTGTTGTGTGACTGGGGATGATAGGGATGATAATGGGATGGGGGATGATAGGTACCTTGTTTATGATTACATGCCCAATGGGAATCTTGATGACCATTTGTTTCCTTCTTCACATAATCAGAGTGGAATTAGGAAGCTGCCATTAACATGGCCTCAAAGGAAAAGCATTATTTTGGATGTGGCGAAAGGGTTGGCATATCTTCACTATGGAGTGAAGCCTGCTATATATCATAGAGACATAAAGGCTACAAATATTCTTCTAGATGCAGATATGAGGGCTAGAGTTGCAGATTTTGGGTTAGCAAAACAAAGTAGAGAAGGGCAGTCTCATCTCACAACGCGAGTGGCAGGAACACATGGGTACTTAGCCCCAGAATACGCACTTTATGGGCAGTTGACTGAGAAGAGTGACGTTTATAGCTTTGGGGTGGTTGTGCTGGAGATTATGTGCAGTAGAAAAGCTCTAGATTTTTCTTTGTCAGGATCTCCTCGTGCATTTTTAATCACGGACTGGGCTTGGTCACTTGTGAAAGAGGGGAAGGTGGATGAGGTTTTCGATGCTTCTTTGTTGAGAGCTGGGGATTCGGATGATGCAAATCCAAAGGGGATAATGGAGAGATATGTGATGGTTGGGATTTTGTGTGCTCATGTAATGGTGGCTTTAAGGCCTACTATTATGGATGCGCTGAAAATGTTGGAAGGAGATATTGAGGTTCCTTCAATACCGGATAGGCCGATGCCTCTCGCTCATCCTTCATTTTATGGGGATGGTAATACTTTTAGCATATCCCCAGCATTGAGTGAGCTAAAACTACATACTGGAGACATGCTCAGGTAATCAAGGTTACAATGTATACATATACTTTCTTCATAGCTTATAAGGTTAAATGATGACAAAGAGCATGCTCATATAGCTCTCTAGTTTGACTTGGTTCTTGGAGTTTTTGGCAATGCTGATGAATTAATGTCAGAATTTGGATATTTATGGACTTAATGAATATAATTAAATCAATTATACTGAGACTCCATGGATTTTGCTACGTGATGAATCAAAGAACAGAGCTTCATTCAATCACATAGAGTGGAAGTTTGTGAAACTATACAATTACTCGATCATGTTGAAGATTTCTAATCATGTATTCTTTTTCTTTCTTTTTTTAACGTTGAGATTTTGGACAGTAGTAGTTATTTGGAACAAAAATATGTACAAGATATCCGGCTGTATTTTAGATACAGACTAAAGTTTTGTAAGTTATGTAATACTTCACTTTTGGCAATGTTAACTCGAGATATAGCTTTCATACACATTGATGTAGCAGTTATAGCCTTTGCCTGCAACTTTAGAACTAGTGGTGATCCAATTTGTCACGCAAAAAGAACTGCAGAAGTTCCAGATACATTTACACATTTTAAGACATTCTACTCAATCCCAGATACATAACTGATGAATCCCAGTAAGTATAGGGGAAAACCCTTGCCTGGTGGGTGCTTTTAACCAAATTTTCTATAACACTTTGTATTACTTTCATCCTCTTGACTAGAAATCAGTCTTTATGCATCCAAATTTGAGAGTTTGGAGTTGGGACACATTTTAATTTTATGTATAAAAGTCGGCCCATTTTAATTTGCCAGAATAGTGTCGATAGCAAAGGTATCACTCCCCATGTATATACATACATACCCTTACAAAAAATCTTGATAGACTGCTTACTGTATGTAATAATGTAACATGAGAACTAGGAAAGACAAATGCAAGGAACAAACATTACTAACCATAATGGAAAACATGTAAAGAAACGACCAACTAAAACAATCAATCTATTTGAAGTTGAGTCAGTACACAAGAGTAGCCTTTCATTGACTTCTACAACAAAGCAAACCAGTCCTAAAAAGTAAAACCAATAGTAGAGGTGGAGGTTTATTTGTTTCCTTCATTTTCATATTTCTTTCTTCCTCTATTCGTGGTCGAATTCTACACAATAAAATGAACATCTGCATCTAGACTTTATACAACATTATCATCTGCTGTTTTATGAACAAGAGAACCGATAAATAAATGAATTCTCTTCACATATTCTCTAAAATCTGTGCATACCATGGCCAATGAACACTACCTGACACGGTGGCTGCTACCACCAATACTTTGGCGGCTTCTACCACCTGATCAGTTAGAACAGCTGCACCTATCTGCCGGAGTGAAATTTCTGTCAGTAATCTTCCATGTTTCTCCGCACCCCCGAGCACCACTCCTCTTGTAGCCAAATATACAGCAAGTGACACTCGAACAAACACAGCATCGCCAGCTTGTAAGCTCTTTGTTAACATTCGGGCCATTACACTCTTCCTTGATTGAATTTTTGCAGCATCGGTAGAGTTGACACGTTCTTCCACCAACTTGCTGAGAATTTCAATGATTTCTTCTACACCCGCATCCTCAACTGTATCCACAAGAATGGATACTTCATTGCCACAATGTGATACCATATTATCCATGTCCTCGGCATTCCCTATTATTTGTTCACTGAGAAGAGTCTGCCGCAGTATTAGCATGCTGCAGAAATTACATCAGTAAGAAAAAGATGCCACAATAAAGGGAAAAACCAAAAACAAACAAACAAGAAAAACTCAAACTTTCATAGTATGGGGCATTATAATAGAAGAAAACCACAATTACTTTTTAAAAATCCATTAGTCATGTGCAAGTAAACTAAGGACCTACCTGGTTGCAGTAACAATGATCTTCTGAAGTTGGGCTTGTACTGCCCTTAACCTACAGAGGTTAAGCTTCAAAGTTTCAGGTAATGCCTCCTCTGTCAGACCAGATACCTCGCTTACCAGCTTTAACAAAGCAAGCCTCACCAGCAAATCAACCTTCTCTCCCTTACACTCAGGATGTCGACTATCTGCTCCTACAATAGAAAATTTAAAAACAACAAATAAAAATAACCATATTAAGAAAAAAGTAATGAGTAATTCTAACGGGACTTGATGCTTCTACTAGGTTTGACATTAACCTGGAACATTTTGGGTAGCATTTAAAGGAGAGGTTGTCACTTGGCTTCCAGTCGTTCTGGCAGAGAAGCTTCCGCCAGTTCTTAGAGTGGTGGAAGGAATGAGAGTACGAGGCAAACCTTCATGCCTACTTCTCACTTCTGAGAGAGCATTTGTGTGATCACCCCATTCCTGATCTCTGTTAGCCCATACAGATGAAAGCCAATGAGTTGTCAAAGGTAGAGCAATCAATGCATCAGAAGGAGGCCCATAACGTTTAGCAAACGTGTTTCCCAGGTAATCCAGACCAGCAGGACCCTTCAATAATGGTTCCATAATTCCTATACGCGCTTTGCTAATTTCTTGCTTAAGAGCCTGCCAAAAGTTGTGTTAGAACCTCAAGAAGTTGGTTGGCACATAAATAGTGTTGTGTTAATCTAGCTTTGAGGTTGACATGCATCATTTACCAGATAATAAGATATCAAGACATACATAATAAGCCTATATTGCAATTCCTAGTCTCACTTCATATTAGATTTCCGTACATAGATTCTTCTAAATATTAGGGTAACAAGTTTATAAAAGTGGTTGTCCTAATTTTATTTATCTTTTAATTTTACCCACCAAAGAGGGAGGCCTCCTCTGGTAGAGAATGCCCCATCATACATTATAACTGTTACCAGTTTACAGTATAAAATGACAGAGATCTAATGAAAGAACAAAAAGCAGTAAAATACCTGTATTTGTTCTAGGACAAAGCGCAAGCCCTTGACCAATGCAATGACACAGGAATAGTTTGATCCATCTCCTGCATGACATAACTCAGCTAGTTCTTTCAATAAATTCTGGTGAGCTTCTTTCAGTTCATCTTCATGAGCAGCCGCAGAGAGCTTCTGCAAGGTGAACAAAGCAGACTCTAGGATCTTCCCAAGATAATCCATGTCTGGCATACCCGAATTCAGCACCTGAGAAAAAGAAGAGAAAACGGGATTTGAATTTGCTCTACAAGCTAGAAATATACTCTTCGAAGTAAATATCGACAAACAGCAGTATTAACACGTAAAGCATGGTACCTGAGAGAGAATGTCTAGATCAATAGCTTCATTTATCTCTTGCTTCCAACTCTGAGGGGCCATGTCACAGAGTTCATCCCTCACCTGCCTCATAAGTTCAACAACTCGCTTGTAGTAAGGTTCATCCTGTTTCAAGGACTCTGTGATACCATCCCAAAAATCCTTCTCCATTGCCACTCTCAACTTTGCCTGCAGAAAGCAAATCAATATGAAAAGGTTGTAACATACCTTTCAGCAAATGATGAAAGCAGAATAGAGTTATCTATAGGTTCATTCAATCCAAAATAAAATTAATACATAAAAGACAGAAAAGATCTGTCCCCTCAGAATCTAGACCTCTATTAAAGAGGTTGATTATCATTAAAAGGTGTAAAAAGAGCACAAAACCAGCTGACCTTATCTTTCCTTTGCAGAATAATAAAATTGCTATATTTACTGCATTACATATTTTATCATACAAAGATAATGCACCAACCTTAATACCATTCTGGCCCTCTTCAGTAGGGTTGGAACTGTCAGCATATGTGAGACGCTGCTCATGAACTATTTCATTCACAATTAACTCATTCTCCACATACAACTTCTCACTGGAAGCAGAGGAAGCATCTTCTTTGCATGAGAGGGGATCATTGTCCTTAAATAAGGACCGAACTACACGGTTTGGTCTCTCGCTCTCCATCACAAAATCTTTTCCTACTGAGCCAACACAAGAAGGGCAAGCTGAAGAACTTGGACTGGGCATGCTTGGAGATAAAATATGTGTAATTGGCGGCAATCCTACAGGGCTTCCATTCTCCCTTGCTTCGAAGTACTTCATTCGTGTGTCAGAAAGAGCATTTTCCATACGCTGTATTCCTGCACCTCCACTCAGGTGCAACACTTTCTCCCTCAAAAGTTTCTGATCATCTGCAACCTGCATCAATAGGATTTTCAATATTGATTAGGTATATCTGAGAGAGGAAAAAGATTACTGCAACAGAGTTGTTTGTAACAAAAGAAAGAAGAAATACTATTAAACCCGCATGTTAGGAAAGAAAGATTACTACAAGAAGGTTGAGACTACTAGAACAGGGTCGAATGCATCTGAGAAGAGCAGAAAGATTACTACAAGGTTAAATTTTTAAGTAAAAACGTTGTGCTCTTTCATAACCCAAACTAATCCATATATCAAATTTATAGATTGCTCTTTGATAATAGTATGTGCCAAGAGTTTAAAAGAATAAAAACTCCAGATGTAAAATATTCATCTGATAACATTGCAAGGTGATTCACTCTCTGATCTATTTTCCACACTCCGAGTGCCAGTAATAGTGATGCACGTATAAGATAAAAAGGTCAATTTCATTGAAAACAAAAAAAGGCCTAGAGTAAAACCTGTCTCTGGATAGACTTCAAATCATGAGTAAGAGCACCACTATCTCCTTCTGGAGTTAGCTTGCATTTTTGTATCATGGAGAGCTCAAGTTGGCAAGCAGCTCTCACCAAATCCTCCTCCATCGACTCAGCATCCTTAACCTTCCAAACCACAAAGCTATTCAGGTAGGAAGACCATGCTGCATCAAAAGCTGCAAGCTGGGACCTGAAGGTCCAACGTCTTGTCAATGCAGGGTCAGACTCCTCATCAGAACTGTGTACAGGCCCATCTAATATTATCCTAATCAGCAACTCAAATTCTTCAACAAACTTCTCAGCAGACTTGGTCAGAGCAGATTCACGCTCACCTCGGCCACTGAAAACTGCATCTGGGTGACCCAGTATCATGTAAGCACAGAGGACAACTCTCACTTGGTATCTAGATAATTCAACCGTACTTTTGGCGGCTTCTCTGACAGACCCTTGTTTCTTAGGGCCAGATTTCCTAGGGGTAGGCCTCCTATTGGGAGAAGCTACTCTCTTGAGAAGATGATTAAGGTCATCCAAACTAGTAGAATTAACAGCTCGTGACACTTTGAAGCGGCTCTCAAGTCGATCAAGTACAGCTTTTGCAGTCTGAAGGGTAGAGGCTGATTCAATCAGCAGGGCAAGCTGCTCAAACGGCATCATCTTAATGCTGGACTCATTAATGTTTAGAGCATCATAAGCTTTAGTCAAGTCTAAGGTAGTTCGCCTCATCTTAAGGAACTTCTTCCAACACCTACAAATTATGATAATTTTAAAGCAAATGGCTACAATTAACATTAAACACGATGGCAAGCTACGCTACAGAAATACCTAACTTATTATATTATACGGGTTTAGAAAGAAAAGGGTATAAACAAGTTCAAATGAATCTCAAAACAAGAAATGCAAAAGATAAAAATAATGGATTACTTACCTTGCTAATTTCCTGGAAAGGTGATCAGCCTGCTTCTGTCTTTTAGTCCAACTGGCAGGAATGGAATTCTGCAGCCTTGCTCTCTGCATCAAATACTCTGCTCTGTGTCTCTTGGCCTATTTATTATTAGATTCCACAAGTAAGAAAGAAATAAGTCCCAAGAAAGACGAGAATGATTATGACATTTCCTGCAAAAAGCTTAAAACTTGAAATTACCCGTTGAAGTCTGTCTTCCAGCTTGTCTCTCAATGTTCTCCTTTCTATCTCTCGCTGTTGAGAAACAGACTTGGCAACCTTTCGCACTTGCAGTGCCCTCGCATGTGCCCTCTTCTTGTCGGCTTCAAGCAATACCAGTCGCTTCCGCTCAGCAGCAGCACGCTTTTGGCAAATAGCAGCATGCACACGTTGCTTATACTTGCTCTCTCGAGCAATCCTTCTTAATATTGATTGAGATGTCCTCTCCTTTAGTGTTGCTCTCCGTTGACAGTAACTCTTAAGAATAAGCATTCTATTAGCCTCAGCCTTCTGAACCCTTGACTCCACCTTTGTACCTAGCTCTGCACGCTCCTTTTTATAACGCATTTCTACCCCAATTTTAGCTGCTTGCCGCAATTCATCCAACTTAGCTAGGCGCATCTTAGCCTTTTCCAAAATGCTCTGCCTGATAGACATCATTAAAGGCTTAATTGTCACACCAAGATACAGATTATAAATAAATAAATGAGAGATTCCTTTGAGATTCATTGGAAATTGCTTTTACAGAAAACAAATCCTCCCTCGTTAATATTTTCAACTTCTGGATCAAGGACGACAAGAAGTCGGAAAGTTTAAAGATAAAAAACAATTGTATAGCAAACTAAAGAAGAAAACAGAAGTCACCAAATGAGCATTACTTAGCCAAAGAGACGGCTACTTTCTGAGTTTTCAAAGTAGAGAAGACAGATATCATCTACAAGAAGACAGAAAGTTATAAACATTATTATGAGGTGACTTCCATGATGGAAGAAAAGCATGATCATTATCAAGCTTGATCATTATCAGAATAACTATTACAAATTCTAAACAAAAAAGAAGTATTTTCACTTCGGCTTAGGGGGCGAAAAGATGAATATATAAGAAGTCCCCAATAAATGAGTAATTAAGATAGAGAAATTCTTATCAGCAAGAATATACTTAAGCACCAAACCCTGTGCCATTTCACAATTCTTATAGGTGAATAAATCTTTGACACATTAAACCCAAAACTACATATTTGAAACCCAGAACTACAATAATAAACCTTTCAGCAAAATAAATTTGAATAGGTATGTAAATTGTTGAAGAGTATTTTCTGCATTCTCAAAAGAAAAACATTTTGGGAACAAAGATCACAAAAAATACATTACAAAAGCCAAAATCCCCAAATTTCTGGCAAATAACTCAGGGTTTTATTTCAAGAAATTAATGTAGCTTCTGATATAGCGTGTCAGAAAACTGACGTTCACCTTCAAAATGTGAAAACAGTGATCCAAAATACTTTAAAGCCCTTAAAAAATAACATGGTCAAAGGTACTAGCTACCTAAAACTAAAACTGCATATACTGAAAGAGAGTTAGATAATAATGACGCTGTCACATGGAAGACCTAAAACCTACCAATGAACATGCTAGACTTGTCCCATCCAGAGCCTAACCAGGACAGGTAACCAGAGAAGTTTATGATCACAAGCTTGGACTAACTTCAGCATAACAGAATTTACCTAACAAACAGCAGTATATGATCAAACAAACGCGTTATTCAAAAACTATACCTTTTCTGTTCAGCAGCTTGCAGCTTTGCCTCAAGGCGCTGACCGAGATCTTCATCATGGGATGAAGATTGTGAAGGGCTCCTTGGCTTCGGCCGGGCCTTGCTTGACAAATTGTCATAGAATTTCTGCAGTAAGTGGAAACGGGAAAACCAAGGCAGCAAATATTAGTGCCATGTCTTTGTGAAGTAAACCATTATTATTAAGCAAAAACTTTTAACGCATTCATTATAGAAAGAATGACAGTGTTTGAACTAAACTGCCAAAAAATTACAACTATTCGGACAAAAGATAAAGAGATGTGAATGGCTTCTCCAATTCAGCAATTTGTTTTCCTTCTTTTGCTTCAACTAGTATATCCAAATTATTAATTAATTATATGCTTGTCTTTGGAGTCATTTTCAGACTACCACAAGTAGTTTAGGATAAAATGTGTAGTCTTGGATAAAAGTGTTGTTAAGTGGAAATTGGTATATTTGAATTTAAATTTAATCTAGAATACAAATATTGGCTATATTGAAAATTCATAGTTACATCTGTTAGTCTGAGTGATAAACATAAACAATTACATAAATTTAACATCCGTAATTCGCATATTAACTCATTCCCTCTAAGAAACAGAAAAGAATGTCTAACAAGAAAAACCAAAATAAGGACTTGTAAAATTCTATAAAACAAAAATGAAAAGGGAAAATATAAACTTTGAGAAGAGATTCCAAGAACTTCAAATACAAATCAATAATAAGTTGAGAAAAAAGATAGAGAGTGACTGAGAAAGGATATAAATAGGACATATAGACAGAATTATAAAATAAAACTCAAACATAAGCAGCCCCAACCCCACCTAACACAAGAAACTACCAACTTCACAACTAAGACACACATAACATACATATATGTACTCCTAAAAAATAAAACTATAGATATAATCTTGTGAAAAATAAAAGTAAAAAAAGCTTCTTGTGATCAAAACTAAGCCTAAACATTATGTTGCTTGGTTTATTTTTAGTATTTCTTAATCACTACAAAACATATTTTTCTTTAAAAAAAAGAGAAAAAACTCGAAGGTTTATTTAGTATTTTATTTTTAAGTCCTTAGCTTTTTCCTCTCCCTTATCCTTCAAATTCGGCAACTTTCACATGAACCAAACAAAGACGGTAGCAAGTTCAGGACGAACATAGAATAAATATCCCAACTGAACATAACACAATCAAATCGCTTCGTTTAGTTCACCAGCAATTGTTTTATTTACTTTTCCTCTTCACTAAAGACAAATAAAAAGAAGTAGCACAAACTCAAAGTTGAAGTCTTTATTCTGGTCGAACCAAACAGAGTCTAAAAAATTAAATACTATGAAAAGAGAGAAAAGCGATGACGAGAATTCTAAAATTAACCTGTCTACGAAGGTCAGCGTCTCGAAGCTTCGCCTCAATTTCTTCAACACTAGACGGAGAATACGCCTTGATCTCCGAAAGCCTTCGCCGAAGCCTCGGCGGAATCATCGGCGGCAAGCACAACACCGCTCCGTCATCAGTCACCGGAAAATCCATCACAATTCCATTCACCCTACCACCTGTCTCCGGCGACTCCACTCCGACTTCCATCATTTAATCAAACTGATGGAAATTTCTCCAACCAAAATCACACTAATTACAATCAAAATCAACCACCTCAATTCCTTCAGTTACATAAACAATAATATCAAAATATATACAAGCAAAAATCAATAATTGCCTATATATATATATATATATATATTGGTCGGAAAAAGAAAAGAAAGATTGAATTTATGCTGGCAGTATATATATGTCTGTGAGGAGAGAGAGAGAGAGTACTTTGGTTATATGCTTTTCTTTTCTCTTGTGTGTTTTATTTATTTGTGTATATTTAAAATAATTTATAAAAAAAAAAAGGCGTGTTTGGAATGCGAAAGTGTGCATGCGCAATGCGTGAATATCTACAATTTACTTATCCATAAAGTCTGGCACGTCATTTCCATTCCCTAACGGGTCTCTCTTTCTCTCTCCTCTTCCTATTTAAATTCGATTTGCAAGCCTTACTTTGACCGTTATACCCTCCTTCGTCGACTGACGGATATGCCCCTCAAATTAGTTTGTGTGTTTAAATTTAAAAATTACTGTTTTACTAATTAAAAAAAAGAAAAGAGTTCGTATTTGAATGAGTTTGTTATATCTTTTTGATAAATAGTATAATTTTTATTACGACCAGATACAATAACATATTATATAAATAAAAAATTAATATTTTTATAAATTAATTTAATATTTTTACAAAAACAAATAAAATTTATGAAAATATCAAATTCTCTTGTAAAAATATCAATTCCCTATAAATAAATGCACATACACAAATAACTTGTGGATATATATAATCGTAAAAAAAATTACAACTTTTGAGATATATCATTTTCCTATTTGGATTTACAGTGAGAAATAATTAAATAAAGAAAAATGATGTAACAAAAATTGTATAAATATTGATAAATTGTATGGTAAATTTTTTAAATATTTTGTTCAAGTAAATTAGATATTTTTTGTCTCGTTATCTAAAAACTCATTAATAAAAAGTTATGAATTAAATTTTTGTCATTTGTCGTCACATTACTATTTCATGTAATTTTTCTCTATCAGTTGCAAAATTTGACTTATAAAATAAATAAATAAACTTTTTTGGATGTTTATGTTATGTGTTTTAGTAATATTGCAATTAAGTACACATATCAAAAGATGACAAAATGTAAAAGGCAATAAAAAAGAGTGAAATAGTATAATATGCCATAGTTTAATATTAAATTTAAATTAGATTGCGATATTTAGGTTGATAAATTATTTTGATAAAAAAATTAATAATATAATATATATATTTTATTTTATATTAATAAATTAATATCACATGTATCAATTCGTTTGTACTGTCCCTAGCCTCTAAAAGAAAATAAAAAAAGGAAAAGGGAATAAAGAAAATTGGATCAAAAGAAAGGACGATAAAGTAAATTCAAATTTTAAATTAAAACTCACTCAACCGCCCGGTCTAAAGGGGAAAAGATGTGACGCTTCGCCGTGACGGCTACACTCCTTTTCATTCACGGCGAATCCCCTTCATTACTCTCGAGAGTATTAATATTTCCCATACTCGCCCACTTTGACACTAGCGACGCCACAATTACAGTGGTCTGCGATGTAGACAAATACTGCAAGGACCAGGAAGCAGCCCTTTGCCACCAAAAGCCCAAAGGTTTGACAGCGTGTACAAAACAGGAGGAAGTGGAATTTCAACCATGTACGCAATTGGCAAATTGTGGGTCCCACTTTTGGGACATAAAAAAATAGACAGTTAATATATATATTTTAATTTATTTGTTTTGGAGAGAGTCTTTGGAAACATCCATGGTGGAAGTGGTCCACTAAACCCTTGACATATACACCCAAAGTGTATACGGCCAGATATACGTACTTTGTCCATAACAATTACTAGTACATATTAATATTATTATTATGGGAATAACAAGAAAATACATGAGTATAGTTGTCACATAAAATAATTTTAATCAAAATTATAAATTTTTATAGATACAGAGAAAAAAATTGATGAAAAAAGTCAATAATTTTATAATTTTTGTATACAAAACTATCCGCAATATATATATATATATATATATATATATATATATATATATATATATATATATAACGGATCTAAAATATACCTCTTAAATAACATATATATATTAAATAGTATACATTTATCAAAATAATGTCGTTTTGATTTATTTTTTTAAAGTATTATTAAAAGAAGATGTGACATAATGTGACATTTAGCGGTCCTACTGGTTTTTTTTTTATTTACAAAAATATCATCAAAAAATATTTAAAACGACGTCGTTTTGATAAATATATGCTACTTAAGGATGTATGTTATTTAAGATGTATATTTTTGAACCGTTTCTTATATATATATGGACTATATGTATATACACAGTTGTGTAGTATACAATCAGTTATAGTGACAATTTTTTTGGATTACAGCATCGATTCAACTAGTGTCATATACCAGAAATAGATATGGCGACGATTGAACTGTCACCGTAGTCGAAAAAAATCATTGACATAACCGACTGTACACTACACAACTGTATATATATATATATATATATATATATATATATATATATATATATATATATATATATATAAACTAAACTAAAGATGTTGTCATGCCTGATCTCATATAAGATGTTAAATTTTGTCCATAATCATCATTAATTATGTCTTATCATTATATAGTTTGTATAGTATATGTTTAAAATTATATTTAGTTCATTAAATTATATAATTATATATAATAAATAAAATAAATTATAAGTCAAAATATCAAATCAGTTATAATTATTATTATTTTATTTTTTACGACATATTGTAATTGTTGCATTACGGACGTAATAGTATTACACGCATAATAGACTAATACATATAATAGATAAACTAAATATAATAAATATTACATTTTAAAAAAAAGTATTTGTTACTTAAAATATTGAAATTATATGTTCACACTTAAAAAAGAGTAATAAATGATAAAACTTATGTGTAACTACAAAGCATAAATATGAAATCTGTACTTTGTTGGAAGCAGTTTTGTTCGAAACAGAATGTATAATTTTTTTATATTACGTATTTATATTGTTTAAGAAAATTTAAACTTCATAATGCACACTCATATAATTTATAGTTGTGTAACGAAGTCTTAATTTTATTTTTTATAAAAGCATTTTTATTCTTCCTAGGCGTTTGCCCCTATCTAATTAGAGGATCGAAATGATTATAAAAACATGAGTTTAATTAGTCGATTTATTAATAAAAATTTTATTTAAATTATTTTTATTTCACCACATTATATTATATACTACAATAGAATATTCAAATATGAAATTAACATCCCCCTCCCCCCCTCTCACCCCACGATATTTTTATAAATTTTTTTAATATTTTTATAGAAAAAATATCGTTATAGGTCTATAACAACGATTTTAACTGTCGTTATAAATCTATAAAAATATTTTATATATAAAATATTAAAAAATTATATAAAAATATCATTTTCCCACCCCCACCAACAACCCCCACCAAGTTAATTTTTAATTATTATGATCTTTAAATTTGCCTACTATAAAGTCAGCCTTTACCAGCTTATTACCTAATCCATGTGCACCAAAAGGCGTCCATAAATCTGTACTCACGTTAATTAAGGAGGAAGAAAATGGGTGAAGTCTATAATAAATATTAGATGGAGATGATGGAGTATGATAATTAAAGGGAAAAAAGGTGCAAGGAAAAGACCCTTTCTTTCTAGGTTACTTTAGCATCTTTCCAAGATACATATAGAAAGAAAAAAGAAAAAAAAAGTAGTTTATCCACACCATTTATGTTACGTTTAAATTAAAAAAATATAATTAATAAAATTCATTGAAATACATTTTTTTAGTGAGCCACGAAAAGAAATTTTATTAATGAAAAAAATCATTAACTCAAAAGACTAAGATTATTAAAACTAATTACACAATTAGAGGTAAACTTAAAAATTAAAACTCAGAAGTCTGCCAAGATTATGTCTTGATTATAGTAACAATTTGAATTTAAATTTAAATTATTGAATTAGTTTGCCAAGATTATATGTCTTGTGTTGATTATAGTAACAATTTGAATTATTGGATTAGGTTGCCAAGATTATATGTCTTGCTTGATTATAGCAACAACTTGAATTAGTTTGTCAAGACTATATGTCTTGTCTTGATGATGGATAGATATTTATTAGTTGATTATTTTGTGGCCATGAAAAGAGAATCAATTATATATGGAAGGCCCGTAAAATTAAAGTTTTATATTTTTTAATAATAATATATCATATAAGAAATTTAGAAAATAAATAAACAAAGAGATTTGGAATTCAATATAGTTAATTAAATAATTTTACCATAATAAATAAGAAATACAAAATATGTCGTTATAATTTTAATTCCTTAATTTTCTCTTGAATCCTCTACATGTCGTATTGTTATTAGAGGTGTAAAATTTTGATTTTATAGGTTATCCTTAAAAAAGGTATTCTCCCATGAAAAAGAGCAAAACCAAATATTAATTTTTGAAATTGCTATGACAAACTCATCAATCCTGTGCGAAACACATATGGTATGGATAATAATTTATTATATAATTAAATAAATAAATATTAATTAATTTTTTTTGAAGATAATTGTAATTATTTTATTATTAAATAATAAAAAATTATTTCGATCAATTATTAAGTTAAACCTTTGGATGAAATGCATATTTATTTAGTTATAATTATGAAAAAATAATTATTTTAATTTTGTTTAAGTTTGTAATAAAATTCTATATTAGTGTTTATATTGACAAAATTATTTGAATTCTAATTCAAATAGAAGTATGAAACTCAAGTTTTAATAAATTTTAATTTAGTTGTGAGAATTAGTTAGTAATAAATTCACTATAATTTCAACTAATTTTACAATTATTATATTTAAAAAAAAGCACATATATTATTAATATTATTAATCTCACGATTTCATATAATTTAAAGTTTTAATAAATTTAAGCAAAATATAATATAGTGTGTTATATTCTCTTAATTAATTACATAAAATTGTGATAAAATAATTGGTAACACATGATTTTGTATGCTAACTCAAATTACCAAAAAATCAATTACATGTACAGTGAACAGTCAATGAGTCACACCAAAAACTTAACGGCTTGAGATGTCGGGAAATAACTTCGGTGTGAGAGTCAATACAGATAAAAAACGTAAACAATAGAGAGATTAATTGTTAAAAAATAATATTAAAATTATGTGTATATCTATACAATGACCTCTACTTATGATTGTATTTATAGTTGCTATGCCCGTTTAAGGCCAAATAAAAATGGAAGTTCTAATTAAAATTCCTTCATAACTGAAATACATAGTTGTATAAGTCTGCACTCGAACCTAATCCATAATTTTATCGTAACAGACACACACACATATATATATATATATATAGTTGATTTGATTAACAACACTTGTAGAAAATGCGGATATCAAATCGAACATAATAAAAATATATACCTATTTGAATACATGATTTTTTTTTTAGTTTAGGAAACATTTTATTCAAGTAAGTTATACATCTTGAGATTACATTTCAAAAAATGACTAACAATATTTTTCTTGTTTTCCTTGTGGAAACCCCATTACCCCACAATTCGTCATCATAAAATTGTCCAAATGAAACTCTGGCTATTTGAACAAGAAGAGCCTTTTGTTTTTTATCAAATATTTTTATCGACTGAAATATATTTAAATTATAAATTATTGTAAATGATGAAAAAAAAAATTGAAATGGTAATACCTGTAAATATAATAACAGATAATTAAAAAAATAGTCAATCATAGTAACAACTAATAAACATTAGAAATATCCCTGAAAATAATTATAATTCAAAAGTAATAACAGAATATATATATTTGAGTAGTTTTTCAATACAAGTAAAGAAAGAACGAGTCATCATGATAACACTATACTCAAATCTAGAAAATCTATATTTATACAATTCACGCATTGAGAAAAAATTTCAAGAACGAAACAAATAAATTCTTAATAGAGAAAAATAAAAAACCAAAAAAGCCTTAGCGCTACAACCTGATAAATAAATCGAAAACATGGTGGCATAAGACATTTGTTCAAAGAGTCGCACAACAATTTTAATATGATGAGATCAAATAAATTCAAGTGTTAGGAAGTCTAAAGTTAATTTCCTGGACATTTTTTTTTTTTAGGATTTCCTGGTACTAATAAAAAAAAACATTATTAATAAACATATTGTACCACAAAAAATCTAATTTTCCAACTTTTTTTTTACTTCAATAAAGAGTCTCATTTGATATTCGAACGATTTGTACGCTATCTACTCAAATTTATCGTCACAATTTTATTTTTTTTCGGCTTTTCAAATTCTAAAGAACTTTAAATAGGCAAGTAAATAGGCTAAACCTCAAAATTTAAGTTGCTGGTTTGAGTCCCTTTAAGGTTAAAGGTTAGATCAAAACCTCTGTTCTTTTTATCATTAAAAAGAGGAAGATGCGGTGAGTATGAAAAATCAGATTAAAAATAAAAGAAAAAAAGAAAAGAGGGAGAATGAGAAGGAGAGGCTACCAAATTCATGACAAAAGGTGGAGGTTGAAAACTCAAATGAACCAAACACGGTATAAACAGTAAAAACTTAATGCTCGAGCCTTTATTCTATTTATTTAAACCAAACAGGGTCTAAGAGAAAGTCAAAACCTATGGAGGTAGATTTTGAAAATAGCCTGGCTGCTGTAAATTAAATTACAACTACTCGGGAGGTGATTTAAAATAGGCCAAAAAGTATAAAGACTTTCGGGCTGAAATTTTAATGTAGCTTATAATTTTAGGCTCGAACTCCAATAAAAAATTATACGCTTCATTCATTAATTCCATGTGCCGAGTTCTACAGTATATTGTGTGTTGATTTATACTTGTAAAATATATTAATACATTAAAAATGATTCTATTTACTATGTATATTTTTTAAAAAATTATTGGTAATAAAAATTTTTTTACCTTACATGCAATAATGGAATTAAGATGAAAATTTTGAATTTAATATGTAATGATTCAATTATCAAAAATTAATTTTTTTTTGTATAAAAGAAATATACAAAAAAAAAATCAGAATGTAACAATAATTATGTGTAGGGTTGCAAACGATCCGATCCGATCCAAACTTTGTTGAATTCGAACTTGAATATGTTTGTTTAACATGATCAAACCGACATACATGTGCGAGTTCAGAAACTATTTGTGAACATGCTCGAGTTCGTAAACATGGTTGAATAACATTATGTTCAAAAATATCCCAAACGTTCACGAACTCAAACTCGTTCGCAAATAACTCATGAACATATTTGAACTTGATCAAGTTCACGAATAGTTGAATTAATTATTTGTATTTAGAATTTAAAAACATTAAACATGTAAGAAATATAATTCGAACTCGAGCATCTTACAAACTACTCGCGAACCAATCGAATCGAATAAACCCGAACTGTTCACGAACAAAATTGAACCGAATCACATGGTTTTGTGAGTATATTTGATCGAGCAGTTGAATGCGATACTATATACAAACTCAACTCGATAAGTTAATTAAATCGAACCAAACCTATTCTTGTACAATTCGGTTCGTTTGCAATCTTAATTACGTGCATTAAATATTAGACTATGAATTATTTACAAAAAGATTGTCGTTTACAACATTTATAAGTTTTAAAAATACATTGTGGAATAAAAGGAGTAACTAATATGTATATACTTATTAACTCTTGATATAATATTAATAGTTCGATCTAATAACAAATTACACTTCGTTTATTAATATTATGTTAACTCTTAATATTTACATATGAAATTAAAAAATTATAAATACTATTATATTTTCTATATGAAAATAATTAAAAAAAAAATCAATTCAAATGCTATCTATAGTAACTAACATAAAACAAATAAAACATGTCATATATGTAAGACCCCGAATTTTATGAAATATAAAAATTAATTTTTCTTCATATATATTTTTCCTGAAACAGTAAGTGGTTAAATTAACGAAATTGAAAGTTAAGGATGTTATGTGTAAATTTTATTTTGTCGGACAATATTCGTTTTGTCGGGGAATATTCGTTTTGTCGGGGAATATTCGGGTCGTACGACGGTGCCGAAATAACTAATTATTGGTGGACCCCACAACGGAATATTTGTCGGATATAGAAAACGACAGAAGTAACCTTTTTAAATAAAAATAGTCAACGGTGTTAACTGTTAAAATACCGGTGATAAAAGAATAGTAGCATACGGTAATTTATGGTATTTTCTGTAGCACACGGTACTCTACAGTAGCACGCGGTATTGCACAGTGTCTCATACTATTGTTCTGATAATTGACACCGTAACTGTTACGCATCATTTCATCAATAATTGTCACTGCATAATATTTTATGTTATCAATTCAATAATTGTTGTTACACAGTATTTTGCATTATTGATTTAATAATTGTCATTACACTGTATTTTATATCATTGAGTCAATAATTGTTGCTGCACTGTTTTTAAAATTATTGAACCTAATAATTGTCACAGTTGCAAATATACTGTAATTTATATTATTAAATTAATAATAATCTGTAACGTGTTTATTACATTATTGTTGTAGCATTATTTCATTTTATATGTTGGACCCACAGGAAAAATAAAAATTTTTATTTTTCAAAAGTTACTATTCACTCCCGGAATTTACTATTCATTCCCGGAAAAGTTACTATTCACTGACGGAAGTTGCTGTTCATCTCGGGAAAGTTACTGTTCATCTGCCGACAAAAGTTACTGTTCATTACTGTTCACTTTTTGAAAATTTTAAAGTTACTGTGCAAAGTTACTGTGCAAGTATTGAAAATTTTTAAAAACGTTTGCGCAGCCTCTGCTGATTTTTTTTTTTTTAGTTCACCTACCACGCATAGTAACCTCTTTTCTCCTATAAATAGCTTGTTCAGCTGAATAGAAAAATCACACCTAAAACATAAAATTTTTCTATAAGAATTTTATGAGTTTTCTCTGAGAATAGTAAGGCTATTTTGAGTGTTTGAAAGCCAAAAGGAGTGCAGAAATTTTTCAAGTAAGTCTTTTATTAAAGAGTAGTAATTTTATAAATTCCTATTTTTCACGGTATTCACAAATCTTCCTTTAGAAGACTCTTCTTTGAGAAGATTCATTTTTAAAAGCTTTCTTTGGAAGATTTATTTTGGAATATTATTTTTAAAACTATTTTAAAGTTGGTATTTTATACTACAAAAATTATGTTAAATATATATAATTTTGATAGTTCATAATATACGAGTTATCATACACTTTGAAGTTTACATGTTGTAATTACTAATTTTATTATAAATATATAGGTTGATCAATCTCATTTAAATCAATATCCAGTCACGTGTTAAGGTAAGGAATATCATTCTTTTCACACTCTTAAATTTATTACGGTAAGGGGTATCACTCTTTTCATCATCATAAATGGATATTATTTTCTTTCTTACTTGAAGGGATTATCATTCTTTGATTCTCGAAAATAATATCGTTTCTTTCTTGTGCCATTTATTTCCATGTATTAAATTGTGGGAATAACCTTACGGTGCGGTTTACCTCCTGTTGGTGAATAACCTTTTGTATTCATTCCTTATTAATCTTTGAGAATAACCTTACGGTGCGGATTATCGCATGTTTGGTGAATAACTCTTCGTATTCAAATTGATGGGAATAACCTTACGGCGCGGATTATCGCCTGTTTGGTGAATAACTATTCGTATTCAAATTGATGGGAATAACCTTACGGCGCGGATTACCGTCTGTTGGTGAATAATCCTTTTTATTTGTCTCGTGTGGAAATAATTTGTCTACACGAATTATCACATGGCACTTTTATTCCATATTCGTAAGTGATATCATTTTCCTTTATACTCATAAGGGATACCATCTTTTTCATCTTCCATTATTCAAACTTACTATGGTAAGGGATATTAATTCCCTTCACCTTTTGTTAATCAAACCTGCTACGGTAAGGGATATTATTTTCTTTCATACACCTAAATCGAAACTTATTATGGAACTATTGCTTCTATAATTCCTGAAAATATTATATGTTCCATAATAGTTGAATTTCATTATTTCAACTGAACCTTCCTATTTTCTGAACATTTCTATTGAACTGTAATCGTTATTCTGAACTGTGGAGCTTGAATATCATTTTTAAATTTCACTTCACATCATGTTGGCAATTTGGACATTATTTGAATCTGCACAAAGTAAACTTCCGATACTTATTGTTTATCCTGTTCTTCTGTTCATCATTTGTATCACTGTTATTTATATTAATCATCAAGAATCAAGCTGTTGTGAATATCTGTGGCCGGGGGCACAGATGTGATATAATTGTTGAACAGATGATAGGTTAAAGGCGATATACTAGGTTAAAGGCGATACATCTGTTCGGTGTCTTTTATGACACGTGGTGAATGTTCTCTTTGGCCCGTAGTGCAAAGATGAACTGTTGGTTGGTATGATTATGACCAAAGGCTGAATCTGGTATAATCATGACCGTTGGTGTTATATTAAATGTCTTTGGCCCGTAGTGCAAAGATGAACTGTTGATTTGCATGATTATGACCAGGAACTGTGAATTTGTATTATCTTGACTAATGGTATTTCAGATGATAAAAGTTGATGATGTTTTTACGAAAAAGAGAAGCGCGTGGACATTATAGTCTACATTATTCTTCTAATAGATTGCTCATTCCGCCGCTATTATTGATCTGAACATTGTTCAAGAATTTAACTGCAGTTTTTGATATACACCTTGTATTCTGTTGTATTCTATCAAGAACTCACCTGTTGAAGGCTAATGATAATTTATTCGTCATTATCTTAGTCATGATATTTCTTACTGGGCTATTTGAGCTCACCCTTTTGTTCCATTATTTTTCAACAGGATATGAGAACGTAGCTGGGTATAGCCGGGGAATGGAGTGAGAGTCCGAGGGATATCTATTATAGTCTTCACGTGTTGTAAAATAGTGTGGTAATAATAGTGAAGACTTAGTTGTGTATTATTATACACTGTATTGTTGTACGTTATGCTTTGTTGTAATAATTTTGTTGTAGTCTTTTGACGACTCAAGTTTGGTTGTGTGGGCCTAGATTTGGGGGCGTCACAGTTGGTATCAGAGCGTAGGGATATGGTCTTTAATGGAGATCTGGGGTTAGAACTAGGAGGGGAGAGACGAATAGAATCAGTCACTAGTGTGTCCTACCTAAATTAGATTTTATTATCTAATGAGTTGATTTGAATATAGGGACATGAAGTGATG
Source organism: Hedera helix (assembly GCA_947179155.2). Taxonomy (NCBI): domain Eukaryota; kingdom Viridiplantae; phylum Streptophyta; class Magnoliopsida; order Apiales; family Araliaceae; genus Hedera; species Hedera helix. The sequence goes on along the minus strand of OX359272.1, from coordinate 44,501,343 downwards.
AGTCAGTTTGTTTGAACTAACAATTATTTTGTGACCACAGTTAAGTATGACATCTGGAAATCAGGAGGATAACTTTGAAATGCCCGGTACGTCAATTTTGGGGACGAAATTTCATAAGGAGGGGAGGTTGTAAGACCCCGAATTTTATGAAATATAAAAATTAATTTTTCTTCATATATATTTTTCCTGAAACAGTAAGTGGTTAAATTAACGAAATTGAAAGTTAAGGATGTTATGTGTAAATTTTATTTTGTCGGACAATATTCGTTTTGTCGGGGAATATTCGGGCCGTACGACGGCGCCGAAATAACTAATTATTGGTGGACCCCACAACGGAATATTTGTCGGATATAGAAAAAGACAGAAGTAACCTTTTTAAATAAAAATAGTCAACGGTGTTAACTGTTAAAATACCGGTGATAAAAGAATAGTAGCATACGGTAATTTATGGTATTTTCTGTAGCACACGGTACTCTACAGTAGCACGCGGTATTGCACAGTGTCTCATACTATTGTTCTGATAATTGACACCGTAACTGTTACGCATCATTTCATCAATAATTGTCACTGCATAATATTTTATGTTATCAATTCAATAATTGTTGTTACACAGTATTTTGCATTATTGATTTAATAATTGTCATTACACTGTATTTTATATCATTGAGTCAATAATTGTTGCTGCACTGTTTTTAAAATTATTGAACCTAATAATTGTCACAGTTGCAAATATACTGTAATTTATATTATTAAATTAATAATAATCTGTAACGTGTTTATTACATTATTGTTGTAGCATTATTTCATTTTATATGTTGGACCCACAGGAAAAATAAAAATTTTTATTTTTCAAAAGTTACTATTCACTCCCGGAAAAGTTACTATTCACTGACGGAAGTTGCTGTTCATCTCGGGAAAGTTACTGTTCATCTGCCGACAAAAGTTACTGTTCATTACTGTTCACTTTTTGAAAAATTTAAAGTTACTGTGCAAGTATTGAAAATTTTTAAAAACGTTTGCGCAGCCTCTGCTGATTTTTTTTTTTTTAGTTCACCTACCACGCATAGTAACCTCTTTTCTCCTATAAATAGTTTGTTCAGCTGAATAGAAAAATCACACCTAAAACATAAAATTTTTCTATAAGAATTTTATGAGTTTTCTCTGAGAATAGTAAGGCTATTTTGAGTGTTTGAAAGCCAAAAGGAGTGCAGGAATTTTTCAAGTAAGTCTTTTATTAAAGAGTAGTAATTTTATAAATTCCTATTTTTCACGGTATTCACAAATCTTCCTTTAGAAGACTCTTCTTTGAGAAGATTCATTTTTAAAAGCTTTCTTTGGAAGATTTATTTTGGAATATTATTTTTAAAACTATTTTAAAGTTGGTATTTTATACTACAAAAATTATGTTAAATATATATAATTTTGATAGTTCATAATATACGAGTTATCATACACTTTGAAGTTTACATGTTGTAATTACTAATTTTATTATAAATATATAGGTTGATCAATCTCATTTAAATCAATATCCAGTCACGTGTTAAGGTAAGGAATATCATTCTTTTCACACTCTTAAATTTATTACGGTAAGGGGTATCACTCTTTTCATCATCATAAATGGATATTATTTTCTTTCTTACTTGAAGGGATTATCTGTAAGACCCCGAATTTATGAAATACAAAATTTAATTTTTCTTCATATATATTTTTCCTAAAACAGTAAATGGTTAAATTGACAAAATTGAAAGTTAAGGATGTTATGTGTAAATTTTATTTTGTCGGACAATATTCGTTTTGTCGGGGAATATTCGGGCCGTACGACGGCGCCGAAATAACTAATTATTGGTGGAGCCCACAACGGAATAATTGTCGGATATAGAAAACGACAGAAGTAACCTTTTTAAATAAAAATAGTCAACGGTGTTAACTGTTAAAATACCGGTGATAAAAGAATAGTAGCATACGGTAATTTATGGTATTTTATTGTGGCACACGGTATTCTACAGTAGCACACGGTATTGCACAGTGTCTCATATTATTAACACCGTAACTGTTACGCATCATTTCATCAATAATTGTCACTGCATAATATTTTATATTATCAATTCAATTATTGTTGTTACACAGTATTTTGCATTATTGATTCAATAATTGTCATTACACTATATTTCATATCATTGACTCAATAATTGTTGCTGCACTGTTTTTTAAAATTATTGAATCTAATAATTGTCACAGTAGCAAATACACTATAATTTATATTATTAAATTAATAAAAATATGTAACGTGTTTCTTACATTATTGTGGTAACATTATTTTATATGTTGGACTCACAGGAAGAATAAATAAATAAATAAATAAATAAATAAAAAATAAAATAATTAATTTTACTATTTGAAATAGTAACGTGAATAGTAACGTGAATAGTAAGTGAATAGTAAGAAACATGTGGGACCCACACGAAATGTGAGAAATGTGTTTGCTGGGAATGGGTTGGTGGAGGCTGCGCAGCAGCCTCTGCTGAAAATTTTTTCTGTTCACCTACCGCGCATAGTAACTTATTTTCTCCTATAAATAGCTTGCTCAGCTGAATAGAAAAATCACACCTAAAACATAAAATTTTTCTATAAGAATTTTATGAGTTTTCTCTGAGAATAGTAAGGTTATTTTGAGAGTTTGAAAGCCAAAAGGAGTGCAGGAATTTTTCAAGTAAGTGTTTTATTAAAGAGTAGTAATTTCATAAATTCCTATTTTTCACGGTATTCACAAATCTTCCTTTAGAAGACTCTTCTTTGAGAAGATTCATTTTTAAAAGCTTTCTTTGGAAGATTTATTTTGGAATATTATTTTAAAAACTATTTTAAAGTTGTTATATTATACTACAAAAATTATGTTAAATATATATAATTTTGATAGTTCATAATATACGAGTTATCGTACACCTTGAAATTTATATGTGGTAATTACTAATTATATTAAAAATATATAGGTTGATCAATCTCATTTAAATCAATATCCAGTCACGTGTTAAGGTAAGGGGTATCACTCTTTTCATCATCATAAATGGATATTATTTTCTTTCTTACTTGAAGGGATTATCATTCTTTGATTCTCGAAAATAATATCGTTTCTTTCTTGTGCCATTTATTTCCATGTATTAAATTGTGGGAATAACCTTACGGCGCGGTTTACCGCCTGTTGGTGAATAACCTTTTGTATTCATTCCTTATTAATCTTTGAGAATAACCTTACGGTGCGGATTATCGCCTGTTTGGTGAATAACTCTTCGTGTTCAAATTCTATTAAATTGTGGGAATAACCTTACGGTGCGGATTACGCCTGTTTGGTGAATAACTCTTCGTGTTCAAATTCTATTAAATTGTGGGAATAACCTTACGGTGCGGATTACGCCTGTTTGGTGAATAACTTTTCGTGTTCAAATTCTATTAAATTGTGGGAATAACCTTACGGTGCGGATTACGCCTGTTTGGTGAATAACTATTCGTATTCAAATTGATGGGAATAACCTTACGGTGCGGATTATCGCCTGTTTGGTGAATAACTATTCGTATTCAAATTGATGGGAATAACCTTACGGTGCGGATTATCGCCTGTTGGTGAATAACCCTTTTTATTTGTCTCGTGTGGAAATAATTTGTCTACACGAATTATCACATGACACTTTTATTCCATATTCGTAAGTGATATCATTTTCCTTTATACTCATAAGGGATACCATCTTTTTCATCTTCCATTATTCAAACTTACTATGGTAAGGGATATTGATTTCCTTCACCTTTTGTTAATCAAACCTGCTACGGTAAGGGATATTATTTTCTTTCATACACCTAAATCGAAACTTATTATGGAACTATTGCTTCTATAATTCCTGAAAATATTATATGTTCCATAATAGTTGAATTTCATTATTTCAACTGAACCTTCCTATTTTCTGAACATTTCTATTGAACTGTAACCGTTATTCTGAACTGTGGATCTTGAATATCATTTTTAAATTTCACTCCACATCATGTTGGCAATTTGGACATTATTTGAATCTGCACAAAGTAAACTTCCGATACTTATTGTTTATCCTGTTCTTCTGTTCATCATTTGTATCACTGTTATTTGTATTAATCATCAAGAATCAAGTTGTTGTGAATATCTGTGGCCGGGGGCACAGATGTGATATAATTGTTGAACAGATGATAGGTTAAAGGCGATATACTAGGTTAAAGGCGATACATCTGTTCAGTGTCTTTTATGGCACGTGGTTAATGTTCTCTTTGGCCCGTAGTGCAAAGATGAACTGTTGGTTGGTATGATTATGACCAAAGGCTGAATCTGGTATAATCATGACCGTTGGTGCTTTATTGAATATCTTTGGCCCGTAGTGCAAAGATGAACTGTTGATTTGCATGATTATGACCAGGAACTGTGAATTTTTATTATCATGACTAATGGTATTTCAGATGATAAAAGTTGATGATATTTTTACTAAAAAGAGAAGCGAGTGGACATTATAGTCTGCATTATTCTTCTAATAGATTGCTCATTCCGCTGCTATTATTGATCTGAACGTTGTTTAAGAATTTAACTGCAGTTTTTGATATAAACCTTGTAGTCTATTGTATTCTATCAAGAACTCAACTGTTGAAGGCTAATGATAAATTATTCGTCATTATCTTAGTCATGATATTTCTTACTGGGCTATTTGAGCTCACCCTTTCTTTTCGTTCCATTGTTTTTCAACAGGAGATGAGAACGTAACGGGGTCTAGCCGGGGAATGGAGTGAGAGTGCGGGGATAGCTATCATAGTCTTCACGTGTTATAAAATAGTGTGGCAATAATAATGAAGACTTAGTTGTGTTGTATTATCCACTGTATTGTTGTACGTTGTATTTCATTGTAATAATTTTGTTGTAGTCTTTTGACGACTCAAGTTTGGGCTGTGTGGGCCTAGATTTGGGGGCGTCACAGTTGGTATCAGAGCTTAGGGATATGGTCTTTAATGGAGATCTGGGGTAGAACTAGGAGGGGAGAGACGAATATAATCAGTCATTAGTGTGTCCCACCTAAATTAGATTTTATTATCTAATGAGTTGATTTGAATATAGGGACATGAAGTGATGAGTCAGTTTATTTGAACTAACATTTATTTTGTGACCACAGTTAAGTATGGCATCTGAAAATCAGGAGGTTAACTACGAAATGACCGAAACAAATGTAGCTGCAAAACAAGAGGCGACGAATAATCTTCTTACAAACTAAGAGTTGAATCATTTGCCTAAGGCAAAAATTATGCGTGTTCTATCCAGTAAGGATGAAGGTGAAAGATCTGCTACAGACATTTCAGATCCATTCCTAGAAGCAATTAAAGGAAGTAATGAACTTGCAGAAATTATTGCCTTTAATTTACTCACTAATTGGGAGAGTCATATCACCTGGTTATGCTCTATAACAAAGGATCAGAATATATGGACTTTTCATATAAGTCTTTGGGATTTATGGTGTTCCAGCTACGATTTTCAAGATTATTTAAAAATGATGTTTCTATACTTTTGGGCGTTACAATTTAAAGGAATTCAGGTTAAGTTAGTCACTATCATGGAAACTGCAGTCTATCGAAAATACTATTCTTATGGAAATCATTGGTACGTTACTACTGATGAAGTTGATGAATCCGAGAAACAGTTTGTTAGAAAATTATTTAGCGGTATTCCCATGGTTGAAATATGTGAAGATCCGGATGAAGTATACAGGACTCGATTTGATGACGACAGCCTTGATGATCAAGAAATCGAATGAGGTGATGACCGGTAAGCTATTCATCAATTCTCGAGAAGTCTATGCCATGTTAGATACTGGCTCTATCCACTCTTTTATCTCACCTATATGTACTCAACGTTTAAATTTGACTATTGAAAACTTAAATCTTGTTTTATCAGTTGAAACCTCATTGGGAGAAAAACCTATTACATTTACTATCTGTAAATCTTGCCTAGTTCAAATCAACAACCTCACATTACCTGTTGACCTCATTTCTTTGGAGATGCATGAATTTGATGTGATTTTAGGAATTGATTGGTTGACTACCCATCATGCTAAAATCGATTGTTTTCATATTCCTAATCAACCTGTCATGCAAATTCAAGCAACTAAACCATTGAAATCTATAACTATTATTTCTAGCCATAAAGTCATTCGTTTATTGAAAAACGGATGTCAAGCCTTTTTAGCCCATGTCATTGATTTGAACAAAAACACGTCAAACTTGAATGATATTCCTATTGTTAATAAGTTCCTGACGTTTTCCTGAGGAACTTTCTGGCTTATCCCCAAACCGAGAAATTGAATTCTGTATCGATCTTGAACCCGATACTAAGCCCTTTTCCAAAGCGCAATACCAAATGGCTCCCATAGAACGCCAAGAGATGAAAGTTTGATTATTAGATATCGGTATCATTCGAGAGAGGAATGCGAGAAGAGTTTTCAATAACTCAAGAGGAGACTTGTTTCAGCTCCTGTTCTGACCATTCCATCAGGATCAAGAAAATTCGTCATATATAGCGATGCTTCAGGCAAAGGTCTAGGCTGTGTCCTTATGCAACATGGAAAGGTTATAGCTTATGCCTCTCGACAACTTAAAGATTATGAGAAAAATTATCCTACTCGTGATCTAGAGTTGGCAGCAGTCGTTTTCGCATTGAAGATCTGGAGACATTACTTGTACGGAGAAAAGGTAGATATCTATACGGATCATAAAAGTCTCAAGTATTTCTTCACCCAGAAGGAACTCAACATGCGACAACGACGTTGGCTTGAGCTGTTGAAGGATTATGATCACACAATCCAGTATCACCCGGGAAAGGCGAACGTTGTAGCTGACGCTTTGAGCAGAAAATCTTATGCGAGTACAAGTGCACTGCTGACAACACAAAAGCGTATTTTGTACGACTTGCAAAAGATGGAGATAGAGCTAAAGACACCAGGGACCCACTCGAAGATTGCTCACGTGCGAGTAGAACCGACTTTAATCGATAAAATTAAAGCTGCGCAAGCTACCGATCCGGAACTGATGAACATGATGAAGAAAGTACGAGAAGGTGCCATTCCCGAAGCAAGAATTGACGAGAAAGGAATACTTCGAGTCAACTCTCGACTCTGTGTTCCTAACGATCCTGAATTAAAGCATAAAATCATGATGGAGGCACACAACACGCCGTTTGCAATCCACCCAGGAGGTACCAAGATGTATCGAGATCTTCGACATACATTTTGGTGGAATAATATGAAAAGGGAGATTGCAGAGTTTATCTCAAGGTGCCTAACTTGTCAACGTGTCAAGGCAGAGCATCAAGTACCTAAGGGTCCATTACAACCACTTGAAGTTCCCGAATGGAAGTGGGAACACATCAATATGGACTTCGTAACGGGTCTTCCAAAAGTTTCTCAAGGCTTAGATGCAATTTGGGTGATCGTAGATAGATTGACCAAATTTGCTCATTTCTTGCCTATACGAGAAAACTTTTCACTTGAACGTCTTGCCGGTATGTACATAAATGAGATCGTGAGATTGCATGGCATGCCAGTTTCCATAGTTTCTGATCGAGATCCTAGATTCACTTCACGCTTTTGGATCAGTCTACAAAAAGCTATGGGCACTGAACTACGTTTTAGTTCTGCATACCATCCTCAAACGGACGGACAATCGGAAAGGACGATCCAGACCCTCGAAGATCCTTTGAGACTTTGCGTACTAGATTTCAAAGCAAGTTGGGATAAGTACTTGCCATTGGTGGAATTTTCCTACAACAACAGTTACCAAGCAAGTATAGGTATGGCTCCATTCGAGGCTTTATATGGACGCAAGTGTCGCTCTCCAGTATGTTGGAATGAGGTAGGAGAAGCAAAACTGTTGGGACCCGAGTTGGTACGCTTGACGACCGAAAAGATCCAAATGATCCGACAACGAATACAGACAGCACAAGAACGACAAAAGAGTTATGCCGATCTTCATCGGAGAGATGAGAGATTCAACGTCGGAGATCATGTATTCTTACGTGTTTCTCCATGGAAAGGGGTTACGAGATTCGGAAAGAGAGGAAAACTCAACCCTCGATTTATTGGCCCATTTGAAATCCTCGATCGGGTAGGAACTGTAGCTTACAGACTAGCCTTACCACCAAGTATGTCTCGCATCCATAACGTTTTTCACATATCTATGTTACGTAAATATGTGAAGGACCCAAACCACGTCATTGAGTTAGAACCAGACGTTATAGCAGAAGATTTAACGTATGAGGAAGTACTTGTTAAGATCCTAGATAAGAAGGAGCAGATCTTACGCTCAAAGGTTATACCTCAAGTTAAGGTTTTATGGAGGAACCAAGATATTGAGGAAATGACCTGGGAGCTAGAATCTGAGATGAAGTCTAGGTATCCATACCTCTTCGAAATGCCAGGTACGTCAATTTCGGGGACGAAATTTCATAAGGAGGGGAGGTTGTAAGACCCCGAATTTATGAAATACAAAATTTAATTTTTCTTCATATATATTTTTCCTAAAACAGTAAATGGTTAAATTGACAAAATTGAAAGTTAAGGATGTTATGTGTAAATTTTATTTTGTCGGACAATATTCGTTTTGTCGGGGAATATTCGGGCCGTACGACGGCGCCGAAATAACTAATTATTGGTGGAGCCCACAACGGAATAATTGTCGGATATAGAAAACGACAGAAGTAACCTTTTTAAATAAAAATAGTCAACGGTGTTAACTGTTAAAATACCGGTGATAAAAGAATAGTAGCATACGGTAATTTATGGTATTTTATTGTGGCACACAGTATTCTACAGTAGCACACGGTATTGCACAGTGTCTCATATTATTAACACCGTAACTGTTACGCATCATTTCATCAATAATTGTCACTGCATAATATTTTATATTATCAATTCAATTATTGTTGTTACACAGTATTTTGCATTATTGATTCAATAATTGTCATTACACTATATTTCATATCATTGACTCAATAATTGTTGCTGCACTGTTTTTTAAAATTATTGAATCTAATAATTGTCACAGTAGCAAATACACTATAATTTATATTATTAAATTAATAAAAATATGTAACGTGTTTCTTACATTATTGTGGTAACATTATTTTATATGTTGGACTCACAGGAAGAATAAATAAATAAATAAATAAATAAATAAAAAATAAAATAATTAATTTTACTATTTGAAATAGTAACGTGAATAGTAACGTGAATAGTAAGTGAATAGTAAGAAACATGTGGGACCCACTGTGGGGCCCACACGAAATGTGAGAAATGTGTTTGCTGGGAATGGGTTGGTGGAGGCTGCGCAGCAGCCTCTGCTGAAAATTTTTTCTGTTCACCTACCGCGCATAGTAACTTATTTTCTCCTATAAATAGCTTGCTCAGCTGAATAGAAAAATCACACCTAAAACATAAAATTTTTCTATAAGAATTTTATGAGTTTTCTCTGAGAATAGTAAGGTTATTTTGAGAGTTTGAAAGCCAAAAGGAGTGCAGGAATTTTTCAAGTAAGTGTTTTATTAAAGAGTAGTAATTTCATAAATTCCTATTTTTCACGGTATTCACAAATCTTCCTTTAGAAGACTCTTCTTTGAGAAGATTCATTTTTAAAAGCTTTCTTTGGAAGATTTATTTTGGAATATTATTTTAAAAACTATTTTAAAGTTGTTATATTATACTACAAAAATTATGTTAAATATATATAATTTTGATAGTTCATAATATACGAGTTATCGTACACCTTGAAATTTATATGTGGTAATTACTAATTATATTAAAAATATATAGGTTGATCAATCTCATTTAAATCAATATCCAGTCACGTGTTAAGGTAAGGGGTATCACTCTTTTCATCATCATAAATGGATATTATTTTCTTTCTTACTTGAAGGGATTATCATTCTTTGATTCTCGAAAATAATATCGTTTCTTTCTTGTGCCATTTATTTCCATGTATTAAATTGTGGGAATAACCTTACGGCGCGGTTTACCGCCTGTTGGTGAATAACCTTTTGTATTCATTCCTTATTAATCTTTGAGAATAACCTTACGGTGCGGATTATCGCCTGTTTGGTGAATAACTCTTCGTGTTCAAATTCTATTAAATTGTGGGAATAACCTTACGGTGCGGATTACGCCTGTTTGGTGAATAACTCTTCGTGTTCAAATTCTATTAAATTGTGGGAATAACCTTACGGTGCGGATTACGCCTGTTTGGTGAATAACTTTTCGTGTTCAAATTCTATTAAATTGTGGGAATAACCTTACGGTGCGGATTACGCCTGTTTGGTGAATAACTATTCGTATTCAAATTGATGGGAATAACCTTACGGTGCGGATTATCGCCTGTTTGGTGAATAACTATTCGTATTCAAATTGATGGGAATAACCTTACGGTGCGGATTATCGCCTGTTGGTGAATAACCCTTTTTATTTGTCTCGTGTGGAAATAATTTGTCTACACGAATTATCACATGACACTTTTATTCCATATTCGTAAGTGATATCATTTTCCTTTATACTCATAAGGGATACCATCTTTTTCATCTTCCATTATTCAAACTTACTATGGTAAGGGATATTGATTTCCTTCACCTTTTGTTAATCAAACCTGCTACGGTAAGGGATATTATTTTCTTTCATACACCTAAATCGAAACTTATTATGGAACTATTGCTTCTATAATTCCTGAAAATATTATATGTTCCATAATAGTTGAATTTCATTATTTCAACTGAACCTTCCTATTTTCTGAACATTTCTATTGAACTGTAACCGTTATTCTGAACTGTGGATCTTGAATATCATTTTTAAATTTCACTCCACATCATGTTGGCAATTTGGACATTATTTGAATCTGCACAAAGTAAACTTCCGATACTTATTGTTTATCCTGTTCTTCTGTTCATCATTTGTATCACTGTTATTTGTATTAATCATCAAGAATCAAGTTGTTGTGAATATCTGTGGCCGGGGGCACAGATGTGATATAATTGTTGAACAGATGATAGGTTAAAGGCGATATACTAGGTTAAAGGCGATACATCTGTTCAGTGTCTTTTATGGCACGTGGTTAATGTTCTCTTTGGCCCGTAGTGCAAAGATGAACTGTTGGTTGGTATGATTATGACCAAAGGCTGAATCTGGTATAATCATGACCGTTGGTGCTTTATTGAATATCTTTGGCCCGTAGTGCAAAGATGAACTGTTGATTTGCATGATTATGACCAGGAACTGTGAATTTTTATTATCATGACTAATGGTATTTCAGATGATAAAAGTTGATGATATTTTTACTAAAAAGAGAAGCGAGTGGACATTATAGTCTGCATTATTCTTCTAATAGATTGCTCATTCCGCTGCTATTATTGATCTGAACGTTGTTTAAGAATTTAACTGCAGTTTTTGATATAAACCTTGTAGTCTATTGTATTCTATCAAGAACTCAACTGTTGAAGGCTAATGATAAATTATTCGTCATTATCTTAGTCATGATATTTCTTACTGGGCTATTTGAGCTCACCCTTTCTTTTCGTTCCATTGTTTTTCAACAGGAGATGAGAACGTAACGGGGTCTAGCCGGGGAATGGAGTGAGAGTGCGGGGATAGCTATCATAGTCTTCACGTGTTATAAAATAGTGTGGCAATAATAATGAAGACTTAGTTGTGTTGTATTATCCACTGTATTGTTGTACGTTGTATTTCATTGTAATAATTTTGTTGTAGTCTTTTGACGACTCAAGTTTGGGCTGTGTGGGCCTAGATTTGGGGGCGTCACATTATCATTCTTTGATTCTCGAAAATAATATCGTTTCTTTCTTGTGCCATTTATTTCCATGTATTAAATTGTGGGAATAACCTTACGGTGCGGTTTACCGCCTGTTGGTGAATAACCTTTTGTATTCATTCCTTATTAATCTTTGAGAATAACCTTACGGTGCGGATTATCGCATGTTTGGTGAATAACTCTTCGTATTCAAATTGATGGGAATAACCTTACGGCGCGGATTATCGCCTGTTTGGTGAATAACTATTCGTATTCAAATTGATGGGAATAACCTTACGGCGCGGATTACCGTCTGTTGGTGAATAATCCTTTTTATTTGTCTCGTGTGGAAATAATTTGTCTACACGAATTATCACATGACACTTTTATTCCATATTCGTAAGTGATATCATTTTCCTTTATACTCATAAGGGATACCATCTTTTTCATCTTCCATTATTCAAACTTACTATGGTAAGGGATATTAATTCCCTTCACCTTTTGTTAATCAAACCTGCTACGGCAAGGGATATTATTTTCTTTCAAACATTTCTATTGAACTGTAATCGTTATTCTGAACTGTGGAGCTTGAATATCATTTTTAAATTTCACTTCACATCATGTTGGCAATTTGGACATTATTTGAATCTGCACAAAGTAAACTTCCGATACTTATTGTTTATCCTGTTCTTCTGTTCATCATTTGTATCACTGTTATTTATATTAATCATCAAGAATCAAGCTGTTGTGAATATCTGTGGCCGGGGGCACAGATGTGATATAATTGTTGAACAGATGATAGGTTAAAGGCGATATACTAGGTTAAAGGCGATACATCTGTTCGGTGTCTTTTATGACACGTGGTGAATGTTCTCTTTGGCCCGTAGTGCAAAGATGAACTGTTGGTTGGTATGATTATGACCAAAGGCTGAATCTGGTATAATCATGACCGTTGGTGTTATATTAAATGTCTTTGGCCCGTAGTGCAAAGATGAACTGTTGATTTGCATGATTATGACCAGGAACTGTGAATTTGTATTATCTTGACTAATGGTATTTCAGATGATAAAAGTTGATGATGTTTTTACGAAAAAGAGAAGCGCGTGGACATTATAGTCTACATTATTCTTCTAATAGATTGCTCATTCCGCCGCTATTATTGATCTGAACATTGTTCAAGAATTTAACTGCAGTTTTTGATATACACCTTGTATTCTGTTGTATTCTATCAAGAACTCACCTGTTGAAGGCTAATGATAATTTATTCGTCATTATCTTAGTCATGATATTTCTTACTGGGCTATTTGAGCTCACCCTTTTGTTCCATTATTTTTCAACAGGATATGAGAACGTAGCTGGGTATAGCCGGGGAATGGAGTGAGAGTCCGAGGGATATCTATTATAGTCTTCACGTGTTGTAAAATAGTGTGGTAATAATAGTGAAGACTTAGTTGTGTATTATTATACACTGTATTGTTGTACGTTATGCTTTGTTGTAATAATTTTGTTGTAGTCTTTTGACGACTCAAGTTTGGTTGTGTGGGCCTAGATTTGGGGGCGTCACAGTTGGTATCAGAGCGTAGGGATATGGTCTTTAATGGAGATCTGGGGTTAGAACTAGGAGGGGAGAGACGAATAGAATCAGTCACTAGTGTGTCCTACCTAAATTAGATTTTATTATCTAATGAGTTGATTTGAATATAGGGACATGAAGTGATGAGTCAGTTTGTTTGAACTAACAATTATTTTGTGACCACAGTTAAGTATGACATCTGGAAATCAGGAGGATAACTTTGAAATGCCCGGTACGTCAATTTTGGGGACGAAATTTCATAAGGAGGGGAGGTTGTAAGACCCCGAATTTTATGAAATATAAAAATTAATTTTTCTTCATATATATTTTTCCTGAAACAGTAAGTGGTTAAATTAACGAAATTGAAAGTTAAGGATGTTATGTGTAAATTTTATTTTGTCGGACAATATTCGTTTTGTCGGGGAATATTCGGGCCGTACGACGGCGCCGAAATAACTAATTATTGGTGGACCCCACAACGGAATATTTGTCGGATATAGAAAAAGACAGAAGTAACCTTTTTAAATAAAAATAGTCAACGGTGTTAACTGTTAAAATACCGGTGATAAAAGAATAGTAGCATACGGTAATTTATGGTATTTTCTGTAGCACACGGTACTCTACAGTAGCACGCGGTATTGCACAGTGTCTCATACTATTGTTCTGATAATTGACACCGTAACTGTTACGCATCATTTCATCAATAATTGTCACTGCATAATATTTTATGTTATCAATTCAATAATTGTTGTTACACAGTATTTTGCATTATTGATTTAATAATTATCATTACACTGTATTTTATATCATTGAGTCAATAATTGTTGCTGCACTGTTTTTAAAATTATTGAACCTAATAATTGTCACAGTTGCAAATATACTGTAATTTATATTATTAAATTAATAATAATCTGTAACGTGTTTATTACATTATTGTTGTAGCATTATTTCATTTTATATGTTGGACCCACAGGAAAAATAAAAATTTTTATTTTTCAAAAGTTACTATTCACTCCCGGAAAAGTTACTATTCACTGACGGAAGTTGCTGTTCATCTCGGGAAAGTTACTGTTCATCTGCCGACAAAAGTTACTGTTCATTACTGTTCACTTTTTGAAAAATTTAAAGTTACTGTGCAAGTATTGAAAATTTTTAAAAACGTTTGCGCAGCCTCTGCTGATTTTTTTTTTTTTAGTTCACCTACCACGCATAGTAACCTCTTTTCTCCTATAAATAGCTTGTTCAGCTGAATAGAAAAATCACACCTAAAACATAAAATTTTTCTATAAGAATTTTATGAGTTTTCTCTGAGAATAGTAAGGCTATTTTGAGTGTTTGAAAGCCAAAAGGAGTGCAGGAATTTTTCAAGTAAGTCTTTTATTAAAGAGTAGTAATTTTATAAATTTCTTTTTTTCACGGTATTCACAAATCTTCCTTTAGAAAACTCTTCTTTGAGAAGATTCATTTTTAAAAGCTTTCTTTGGAAGATTTATTTTGGAATATTATTTTTAAAACTATTTTAAAGTTGGTATTTTATACTACAAAAATTATGTTAAATATATATAATTTTGATAGTTCATAATATACGAGTTATCATACACTTTGAAGTTTACATGTTGTAATTACTAATTTTATTATAAATATATAGGTTGAACTGTAATCGTTATTCTGAACTGTGGAGCTTGAATATCATTTTTAAATTTCACTTCACATCATGTTGGCAATTTGGACATTATTTGAATCTGCACAAAGTAAACTTCCGATACTTATTGTTTATCCTGTTCTTCTGTTCATCATTTGTATCACTGTTATTTATATTAATCATCAAGAATCAAGCTGTTGTGAATATCTGTGGCCGGGGGCACAGATGTGATATAATTGTTGAACAGATGATAAGTTAAAGGCGATATACTAGGTTAAAGGCGATACATCTGTTCGGTGTCTTTTATGACACGTGGTGAATGTTCTCTTTGACCCGTAGTGCAAAGATGAACTGTTGGTTGGTATGATTATGACCAAAGGCTGAATCTGGTATAATCATGACCGTTGGTGTTATATTAAATGTCTTTGGCCCGTAGTGCAAAGATGAACTGTTGATTTGCATGATTATGACCAGGAACTGTGAATTTGTATTATCTTGACTAATGGTATTTCAGATGATAAAAGTTGATGATGTTTTTACGAAAAAGAGAAGCGCGTGGACATTATAGTCTACATTATTCTTCTAATAGATTGCTCATTCCGCCGCTATTATTGATCTGAACATTGTTCAAGAATTTAACTGCAGTTTTTGATATACACCTTGTATTCTGTTGTATTCTATCAAGAACTCACCTGTTGAAGGCTAATGATAATTTATTCGTCATTATCTTAGTCATGATATTTCTTACTGGGCTATTTGAGCTCACCCTTTTGTTCCATTATTTTTCAACAGGATATGAGAACGTAGCTGGGTCTAGCCGGGGAATGGAGTGAGAGTCCGAGGGATATCTATTATAGTCTTCACGTGTTGTAAAATAGTGTGGTAATAATAGTGAAGACTTAGTTGTGTATTATTATACACTGTATTGTTGTACGTTATGCTTTGTTGTAATAATTTTGTTGTAGTCTTTTGACGACTCAAGTTTGGCTGTGTGGGCCTAGATTTGGGGGCGACACAATATATGTACCATCTAAAATTTTAATTAAATAGACAAATAAATATTATAGAGAGTAAAACATTGGAATTTTGATGAAATTTAAAATATTTATTATCTAGCTAAAAATTTAATTAGAATACTTTTAATTTAAAATAAAACCTACAATGAAAATTGATTTTAAACATAAAATATAGGGTGAAATTTGTGATTTAGTCTAAAATCTAATTATAACAAATTCAAACTTTTGTAGTACACATCTAATAATTCTATTAGTTTGGAAAAATGGGTTATAATTGTTTATGTTTAAAGCAAATAATTTTGAATTAATTTTAGAATGTAATATTTCACAAATTGACTTTACAAATTTAAAATGTATCTTTAACTTTAAAATGAAAAAAAGTAGTGAACAAATTTTTTTTCACTATATGGATAATAAAACAAAAATAAAAGGTCAAATATCTAGGATGACTCTTGTTATTACTTATCTATTTTTCCAATATTAAAACTAAAAAATTTTAAAATACAAACTTAAGAAAAATTCAACTAATTATTATTTTATTCTAATTAACTAAGTTCATGTCAATTTAATTTATTTTTTTAATTTATAATTTATTTTAAAAAATTAAAATTAATTATAATAATTAAAACTAAATTAATAAATATAAAGAATCCCAAGCGCATAGCGCGTGAAATCTACCTAGTTTAATAAAAGTACGAGATAATGAAAGATAAAAATGTGTAATAAAGACTGCGCTACCTTTCCTCTCTTGAGCCATCTTTCTGTTCTTCTACTGGGACTTCAAATTTGGACTAGGCCCATTGTTTTTTAGCACTTTATTTGGGTTAACAGTTCTTGACTTTTGTAATTTGTGGTTACGTTTAATTGAACTAAAGCCCATAATTCCAATAAAGGCCTCTAACGGCCCAATACATATCTCAGTCCCAATAAAATTTTCAAGATATTATGCGTCGAGGTCTACAAATACACCCACATTGGGACCCACATAAAGCAGTCCATACAGCAATGAACGGGTAAGATCATCAGGTTTGTGGGACCTAGTAATTTCTTCCAGTGCTGGGCATGCTAAAGCTCCGTCCGTTATTGTGACAAAATACGTGAAAGCTGCAAATGGTAATCGAAAATTTTGTATTTGTATTTAAAATAAAATAAATATTATTTATATTCAAAATTAAGAGGTTATATTTATATTTGATTTTAAGGTATCTGTAAATAAACGGATACAAATACAGATATGCAATATCCGTATTCGTTTAACATCTGACCGTAAATATATTTGGTAAATAACGAATATCTGATATTCAGATTTGTATTTAAAATTTGTACATGAATAACTTTAAATATCAAGATTTACAATTTCAAATAGTTTATTGAAAATACGAATAAAATAATTTATTATATATGAATAGCTTTAAATATCAAAGTTCTCATGTGCCACAATATTTTTTTTTAAGAGCACGTAAAATATGACATATTTTAATGACAATATTTATAATAATAATTTGTTTAATTTAAATGATATCATTATAATATATCATTTTAATTGAAAAAAGAATATGAAAAAAGGGATACCGTGCATTTAGTTTACGAATTTGAAAAGTTATTGTAAGTTTATGAATATCTAAAATATATCATTTAACAAAAAAATATATATTGAAAAAATAAAATTATAATTATTAGTTGAGTACATGTGTTTTATTTTCAAAACTTAATCAAGATAAGCCTTTATGAATTATTTAACAGTTTAAATTCAAATTTATATATTTGAAAAGTATTCATAATTTTCAAACTGACCTTTTTAAAATTATAAACCTTTTGTTTTTTTTCATAATTTCCAACATTTCCCCCTTACAATTTCTAGCATTTTCGATATTTATGTGTTTATATTTTTCTACGTGCATGTAATATAATAATCATATATTAACTAAAATAATTTTTTTAAATGATGATACTTATACAGTTAAACTCCATCTGCAAATTTCTGAATTTCTATATTTAGAAATATATGTATACACATATATATAGAGGCATGATGTATATGTTATAGATAAAAAATGAGCAAATATCGTCTATACAAATATAAAACACACAAAAATGATCAAGATTAGCAGTTAAAAATAGACGTTCGCTATTATTAGTGGATAATTTTAAAAAATTTAAAGCTCCCGCTACTAGCAGCTGTTTGAGCTTTATGATATAATTTTCAAAGTTTGACTTTCTGATCGACATTTGTTACTATGTGATTTTCAGTATTTAATTTTGATCATTTTTTTTATTTGATGTATACTAGTTTTTGATCCGTAACAACTATAAGTCTATAAGTATGTCTTTAAATCATTAGCCATATATATATACAGAGGCCGACTCTCCAACAGACTAATTTGTTAAAAAATTGGCTATAGCGACGGTTTCGTCTGTCGCTATAGTATAAAAAGCCGACGTTATAATTATGGTGATGGTACAGATAATTTGTACTGTCATTATAGCTTAAAAATATTAATTTTTTATAATTTAGGGACGATGAACTGTCAGTATAGCGGGTCGTTTTTGATTTTTTTTTTTTTTGTCTTGTTGGATAGAAATTTTGCCTATATATAGATATATATAGGTTGAATTGTTTAGAGGTACGGTTTTGCAGAAATCTGATGGAAGCTGCTGCTTCAACCCAATTGATGCACCACAAGTACTCCTACTGTAATTGCCTTAAACGATTTTGTCGCTGTTATTGTTGCTGCTATTATTGAAGCTATAAACGATTCTCTCTCCTAGGGTTGGATTTCATTTTTGAAGATTTATTGTATCTCATGGATTTGTCGCACTCTCAACCGAATGTCTCTCTAGGTTTTCTCTCTCATCGAACCGACGACGCGATGACGTTCCAGATTGATTCGAAATCAGTTCCTTCGATTCCCCTGCAATTGATGGAGCGGCGGGCGGAGGAGAACGAGGAGGAGGGAGAAAGTGGCGGTGAAGAGAAGGAGGTGGAGGACTTTCGGATTTTAGGGCATTCTATGTGCTTGAAGAGGCGAAGGGATAATGAATCCTCTTCATCGTCTTCGTCGCGCTGTGCCTCGATTGATTAACTGCCAGGGGTTGCATTTCGGCGGAATGCGATGAGAGCTTGGGGTAATCAGTCACTGCGTGTGGCGGATCCTGATGTTTTTGAGATTACGGAGAAGGAGAAGCAGAGGCAGTACAAAGGGATTGAATTTATAGCTTAGGAGAATTTCGTGTGCCAGGCAGTTATGGAAGCTTTAGGGAGCCATTTAACTACTAAGTATTCTGAAGGAATGCCGGGTGGCGGGTGCTAGGTATTACGGTGGTAATGAGTACATTGATGAGATTGAAATTCTTTGTCGCCACCGGGGCTTTGGCTGCTTTTTCTTTTGATTCGGAGAATTGGGGTGTAAATGTTCAGCCATATTCTTGTACTTCAGCTAATTTTGCTGTTTATACTGGGTTATTATTGCTAGGGGATTGGATACACCTTCTGGAGGGAATACTAGTCATGGGTATTATACTCCGAATGGGAGGAAAGTCTCTGGGGTTTCCATTTTATTTGAGAGTCTTCCATACAAGGTGAACCCACAAACAGGATATGTAGATTATGATAAGCTTGAGGTGAGGGCACTTGATTTTCGTCCCAAGATACTTATTTGTGGTGGGAGCTCGTATCTGAGAGAGTGGGATTATGTGAGATTTAGACAGGTTGCTGATAAGTGTGGTGCTGTTTTGATGTGTGACATGGCTCAAATTAGTGGTCTTATTGCAGCTAAGGTGAAATATTCATGTTTAAACTCTGAATTTTTTTTTGTGCTTTAGCTTGTTTATGCATGTCTTGCTTGAAATTTAATATCTTTTGTTAACCTTGCCAGTAATCCATTAATTTTGTGTTAGCTTTGGTTTTGATTGTTCTCTTTTGACTTGACGTGGCAGAAAGAATCTTCTTTTCTTAGTTGGTATTGAGCTGCCTTGAATCCAGTATGCATGTCTTAGGATATTTTTATAATGTGTTATTCATTGTCATGTCATATATTCGGCTCTTAAGTTTGCTCCTATTCCCCCAGTATATTATATATGGATCTTTGTAGAACATTATGCAACAGTATACTTGGACGTGAGGAAGAATACATTGATAGGCAGTGGCAGGGACTTGGGGGTTGATCTTTATTGGTAGAGATCGAGTGGCCAATTTGAGATGATAAAATAAAGGACTGAAAACGAAAGGTTTTAGTCTGAATCATTAATTCTTAATAATAACAGAAGGTATCTTTATAAGTAAAAGGTATCCCTTTGTGATATCATTCACATTTATCGACTAGCCTTACATAATATAGTATGATCTTGTGTAATTATGAAATTTATAAAAATGGCCCGTCGTCCTATACAAAAACGAAAACTTTTCTTTACTCCCTAAAATTTGGTTTCATTTTATTTGAAGAACATGGAGACTTGATTAAAGCAAACTGTATCTGAGGTATACTACGGGCTTGTGATTGACAGAGTGGTTAATCTTTTTGTTCTTGACATTTCTCTGCTTCATGAACCTCTGTTTGGCTTGGGCCGGAAATTACTTAGGCAAGTAGCCTTTAGTACATACAGCCATGTTGCTTAATAACACTTATGTGATATAATAAAACAATTGCTGCAACTTCATCATTATTTCACCAATTTTGGAAGGGAAATGCTGATCATTTATATATATATATATATATATATATATATATATATACTAATAAAATGCAAGTGAATTTGAAATCTAAAAAACTCCCGCTCACCTCAACATTTGATCCGGGCCGTCCAAAAAATGGGATAGATCTGACCCTCCGTTTTCTCTTTAACAACACGAAGAACCAGTCCCTTTCATTCGTTGAACGGTCCTCTCCTCCAAACCCATCTTCCTCTTCCTCTCCTCCAAACTCATCCCGTCCAGAAACCGGCGACTTCGTCGGGGGCGATTTCTGCCGCGGAAGCAATTTCGTCGGGGGGAGGAGGCGTCGGTGACTTCGACAGCCGGCGACGATTTCGGCGACTTGGCTTTCAGGTATGTCGGCTTCTTGCTTAGTCTCTGCTTGATTGCTTCTACTTTTCTTTTCGTTCTTCTCAGGTTTTCGGACTATGGGTTGCCGATAATTGTCTTCGGCAGAAAAAATTAGGGTTTTTGATTTTGAGGATTTCTGATTTTGGTGTATAACAGCAGTTAGGGTTAGGGCTTGCTGGCGGCAGAAGGTAGTGCCAGAGGCACGGGTTACTGTTAGTATATATATATTGCCTTAGGAAATCAAGCTCATATATTTGTGTGGATCTGTCCAAATCTGCTATATGATCTGGGGCAATACTGTATTTGTTCTTTTACTCTGTTGTGTTACATAACTCTGCATTCTGCTTGCTGCATGCGATAGTATTCTATTATGTTTGCCATGGATTTTTCTCTCTTTTTTTTTTCCCCTTTTAATTTCATCTAGCAAGCCAAAGGATGTTTTCATTAGTTTCTTGTCCCAAATTCCCTCTTTCTTTGGGTTTGCTTGCTTCACCTGCTTTTGCATCTTACTTGCTATTGGTGTTCTGTGCTTTCATCTTCAATAATTTTGTCCGTTAAATGGACTTGTATTTTGGCTTCAAGTCCCTTACAAATGGTGTTCTGTGCTGGTTGATTTACAGGAGTGTTTCAGTCCCTTTGAATGCTGCGACATTGTTACATCAACAACTCACAAAAGTCTTTGAGGTCCTAGGGGAGGTATAATTTTTTACAGAAAAGGTTCCAAGCCAAAGAAAAGAGGGATGCTTTTGAATCAAGGTGATGGTAGTGACAGATATGATTTTGAAGAAAAGATAAACTTTGCTGTTTTTCCATCACTGCAAGGTGGCCCCCACAATAATCACATTGCTGCCCTTGCAATAGCCTTGAAACAAGTTGCTACTCCTGATTATAAGGAATATATGCAACAAGTGAAGAAAAATGCTCAGGCTTAAGCATCTGCGTTGTTGAGAAGAAATTGAAGGTTGGTGACAGGAGGCACTGACAATCATTTGGTGCTTTGGGATCTTAGGAATCTTGGATTGGCAGGTATTATCTCTTTACTTTAATAAGCTTGCCACGTTACTGTTTTGTTATTGAATTCAACTTTAGTTAATCTTGATGCAACTGGTACATTGCTTGAATATTTTGAACCCTATACTTTGCATGTTTTTGAGCTATTTAATTGTCATTAGTTCAATGACTGTTATTGGGCGAGAAAAGATCTAGCTCACCGGTTTGTGTAAACTGTGAAATTATGAATTCATGTATTATGTGAGGTACTTCACTTTCACGTGAAAGATTTGGACTTTCAGCCTATTGCTGAGGTCTGGCCTTGTTATCAGTTTTTGGCAGGCCAAGCTTGGCTCCGATTGAGAAATAGAGAGAATAGAGAAGAGAGAATTGGGAGGAGAGAGAGAAATAGACTGACAGAGTTCAGTTGGAGGGAGGTAGGAAGGAGATAGGTTTGAGAGTAAATGCTACTCATTTTCATATATTTCATATTTACAAATGTAAAAGATATTACAACTATTTATAGGAAAAGATTCCTTCCAAGGAAATAAAGCTAATCCTACACGATCCTCTTATCCTTCACTACCAAATAACTAACTATGACATCTGCTCACATGCACTTCATTACTACTAGAATCTACTATTATATTATATACTCTATAAAATGCCCTTAGCCTGACATTCACTCCTCCTTAAGAGCATCCATACCCTCATGGATGGATTTTGTGATTTGGCAAGGATTCTTCACGTTTTTGGATAGACTATCGACTGCAGAATTGTCCTTTCCTTTCTTGTAGCATATAACATAATCATATTCTAGTAATTTGCTCATCCATCTTTGTTGCAGGCATGACACCACTGTTTGTTCTACCTTATTACAAACTGCCTCAGACCAAGATAGGAAGACCACTTTTTAATAGTTTCAACTACTGCCAATAGTTCCTTCTCATAAGTAGAATAAGACTGTGCTTTTGGTCCCAAAGCCTTGCTGAAATAAGCAAGGGGTTTACCTTCTTGCATTAGGATTGCCCCAATTCCAGACCCTGAGGCATTTGTTTCAACCTCAAAGGTTTTTTCAAAATTTGGCAGGGCTTGTAAACGGGGCTGTGGCGAGAGTTCTTTTTAACTTTTCAAAAGCTAGTTGGACACTGTCATTCCAACCAAAATTTTCCTTTTATAGCAGATTGGTAAGAGGTTTTGCAATGACTCCATATTGCTTTATGAACTTCTTGTAGTACCTAGTTAGTTCTAGGATACCCCTTTAGCTGCTTAATAGTTTTGGGTTGAGGCTAGTCTTAACACATCTCGAACTTTGGAAGGATCCATTGCTACTCCAAAGCTAGATATAACATGCCCCGAGTAATCAATTTGAGGTATGGCAAAAGCACACTTGCTGAGTTTTACATATAGTTGATTGTCTCTCATAATTTGGAATACCTCTTGGAGATACCTTCTGTGCTCCTTGATGTCTTTGGAGTAAACTAGAATGTCATCAAAGAAGGCTAACACATGCTTCTTGATAAAAGGTTGAAAAAGTTGGTTCATGAGGTTTTGAAAAGTTGCAAGGGCATTAGTTAATCAAAAGGGCATAACAATGAATTCAAATAACCTTTGATGTGTTCTAAAGGCAGTTTTTTCAATATCGTGCTCAGCCATTCTCACGTGATGATATCCATCTCTCAAGTCTAGCTTGGTGAAGACCTTAGCATTTCCTAACTTAGCTAAAAGCTCGTCAATGAGTGGGATAGGGTATTTGATTTTGATGGTGAGTTAAGATGCCTGTAATCTACACAAAATCTTCAATTCTCATCCTTCTTCTTTACTAATAGAATAGGTGAGGCGTAAGGTGATGCGGAAAGGAAAAATAAATTCTTTTATATTAATTTTGTATTTTTATTTAGGAATAAATATTGGATTATTGTAATTATTTAGTAGGATACACTAGGAGAGTTTTATTTTAGTTAGGATTGTTTTATTATTGTAGTATATTTTAATTAGGAGATTGTTTTCTTTTTTAAATTAGGGGTTTACTTAGTCCTCAAATATTGAGTTTTCTATTTAAACATTGTAATACTTCATTATTTGAGATATTATTGAATGAATTGATTTGAGATTAAAGATGTGTGCTTTTTTGTGTTCCTTTACCGATTCTCTGCGGGGATATGTGCTCTTATTCCTTCTTTCCCTTTTTACCTTTTTTGTTTTTTCTTCGTTCTCTGTTTCTTTCCTACCAATAGACTCAGCACTCCGAAAAAATTAACGATTGGCAACTGCGGAAGATCATGATCACAATAGCGTTATAGCCTCATAGGTATGTTTCATTTTCTTTTTCATTGCCTCGTGCTTTTTCTTCTTCTATTCCTGATATCTTTTGATTTCATCCAATTCCTTCCTATTCGATTTTTTTGTAGCCTCCATCAAATTGTCGAAGTTCCCTAGAGAATCGACAACAATTTTTCGAGACAAAGGCACGATCTGCAACAGGCAAGGTTATAAAAGACGCTAGGCGGGAGGCGGGAGACCGAGGGGGGCCTAGGCGGAATTTTCTATTTTAAGCCAATTTTAATATTTTATCTTACATTTATCTAAACAAAACAATAATATAAAGGAAAATAATCTATAATAAGTATAATAAAGGTCTTAGCTTAAAGTTCAAACACATATTCATATTGCTAATGTCAAAGTTCAAACAGAAATATGCAATTGTTTAAAGTTCAAATGCAAACAAATAATAAAAAATACAAATTAATAGTCCTCATCTTCATATCTCTCTATATCTGTCTCTAACTCTTTTTCTCCATATCCCTCCAAGATAATGTCTCTATTGGGCCAACACTCACACTCCTTATTTCCCCTCTTTCGTGTCATCATCAAACAAATTTTTTTTTCATGGAGTCTTCTTATTCTAACATTTATACTATTTCTCCTAGGCTCTAGTACGCTATTTGCTTCGGATGCTTCACCAACCGCTTCCTAAGTAATGCTCGAACAGCCTTCAATTTCTTCATCTATTCCTATGACGTTGTTTTGTAGTTTAATTATTAAAATAAAAATAAAAACAATTGCAGCCCTTAATTTTTCGCTTAGGCCCTGCCTAATTTCTCCGTCTTGCCCGCCTAGTCCCGTATAATTTTTTGGAGGGATTTTTTTTCTTCCTTGGGCATAGGCTGTAACACCCCATTCTCGACCAGTGGAAAGGGAGGCTACGCACGAACGAATTCTAAACAGAATGTCAAAACAAAAAGGAAACTCTCCTCACATTTGTCCTTAAATCACCTTGCAAACCTGCCGGAAGAAAAACACAGCATGAGCCAAACGCCCAGTACGGATAAAGAGTGCAAAAATAAGAACTGAAATTGAATAACAAAATCAAATGAACCAAACTGAGATTAACAAAATCAACTGAACCGAATTGATCTACTGAACTGAATAATAAAATCTACTAAACTGAACTGATCTATTGAACTGAACTGATCCACTGAACAACATAAAAGGCTGAATTGAATGGTTGTGTTTATTTCATACCGAGCTCAGAACAAAACAGAAATATAACTTGTCACAAAGACAAATCAAAATACTGCCACACAGGCAGGCACACATTGGACTGCAGATCCAAATGCATGCAAAATCGGAAGGTGTGTTCGGCACAAACAACACCAAACCGCAGAACAGAATAGAACAAATAGCTAGGGTCGACCCATACGCCTCCCACAACAAAACACCAATTGGCCAACTCCCATCGGAGCACACAAAATGGAGACGCCGTGGACTAATCACACTGCCACGGAAGTGTCATGCCTCAGTGCCAAGAGGACATGTCTGTGGTACCCCCACAAGTGGTTATAGCTCAGGTATACCCTACGGTACTTTCTAACAAAAATATCATGTCACAACGAATGCGACACAATATTACAAAAGGGGTTCTAATACGCACATGCTAAACCGAAACAAATCGACACAAAGTCTCCCAATTATACTTGCATGTACGTTTCTACAGAATCAAAATAAATACTAGACATGCTTAAGAGTACAAGATAAGTTGTGAATATCTAAATTCAAATAAAACTATCATATGCATTTGACTATGAACAATATATCGAAAAAATATCCAAATTCTAATGAAGAACAAAACAAACAAATTAAAATCAAAGGAATATTGCTGAAGGAGTACGAAATCCGTACCTGGAATACGCAATGAAATATCCGAAATTATATTGCAAAACTGACTCGTTAAATTCCCTCCATCGGAACTAATTAAACAAAATAAATGAATTGATAAATAAATAGTTAATCAATTGATTAAGTTTTATACCTTTTCTCTCTCTTAGGCAAATCTGAAATCCTTTCATTCTAAACAAAATTATACCTAAAGTTATACATACATAAATATTCTAATCATGGTAACGTATTAATAAATAATATTTTTCTTGTTCCTTCCGAAATACATATAAGTATATTTTCAAAAATATTCTTTCCATTTTTAATTCTATTACAAACAAATATTTTATTATTATTATTATTATTATTATTATTATTATTATTATTATTATCTGACAAAACTTTAAAGTTACAAAAATACTAATTTAATATTTCAAAATGCTAATTACTAACAAAGATATACTAAAATATATAAACTAACAAACTAAATAGCATACAAAAATTAAAGCTACAAAATTAAAACTACAAAATTAAAATGAATACAAAAAAATTAAATAATTACACAAAGAAAGAAAATGAGACATACCCGAAATTATGAGGTTCGCAGTCCGCCCACGTCCTCGACACCAATAATTTTAACTAGGGAGGTCCTTACTAAAAAGGCCCTCACACAAAAAGGTTTCCTCAAATTGGGTAAAACCTTAATGTTTAGGTATTAAAATGGGAAGGGGGTAGGCTCCTATATATAACTAAGGAAAGGGAGGATGGCTTTCAAAGTTAGCGATGTGGGACAAAAATGAAAAAGGAACCGGGTATTACATTACCTCCCCCTTAAAAATAATTCCGTCCCCGGAATCAAAATAAAATAAAATGGGACGAACTTAATTATCAAAAGATGCAAAAACTTCACTCAAATAGAATTTTTCACAAAACAAACGAAATAGTTTTCCTCCGAAATCTTATCAAAACGGATAGTGCACCATGTGCAACATATGATAATGATAACTCTTCAGCACTAAGACTAGAAATACACTATGCACATGAGCTGACTATGAAGACAAAGCTAACTGAAATGCAACTTTGTCAATCCTTTCTAAAATCTCAAATGGGACAATAAAACACAGATTGAGTAGTTTCCCTTGCACCTTAAGCACTTCAAAATATCACAATCTCAATTTGAATTAGTTCTCAAATATTATTACTCCAAATAATATACCACTAAAGTATCGAAATCACCATATTAAACTCCAAGTCACATTCCATTATCTGCATAAGCAAACTGTCTACTCTAAACTATTCAATGTCTCTCAAAATCTATTAAATCTCATCACTTAATATATAACCATTTAAATAAATCAATCATCTCTTAGTGCAAACCTTAGTCCAACAAATTCCAAAATTTTCTCATACTATTATAAAATCTTCATACAACAAAACTCCAAAATAGTTGCAAAATTGATCATTAACCTCAATGATTAATCTAATTACCTCGAATATTTACAACTCAAGTTTACAAGAGATCATCTATAAATACCAAATAGTTTTCACTTATCATATTGTCCCATCAATACACATACCTTACATTCATCCACGAGCTTAACACAAATCCAACACGACCTATATCAAATCCTCAAGTCTAAGATCATAACAGATTGTTACTAAAAGCACTATAACGATTAATTCTCCAAAATCAAATATTTGCTGATACAAATACTCATATCATAATCATATTACATATATGATCATTTCTTAACTGTACAAAATATAACTTTATTTTTCTTAATACTCCAATCACAATTCTTAACTAATATCCTTACTCCATTGTATAACAATAATAACCTGGAAAATTATCTCACTTTCCTCATATCAACTACAAATCAAAACAGATTAACATTTGGTTAAAATCAAGACCAACCAAACAGAGAACCAAATCGAAACAAACTTATATGTCTGCCTAGTGATTTACTCATAATTCACAGATCAAGCCTAAATGCAATCTACATAATCATAACCTAAGCTCTGACAGTCCATCCCAAGAATCATATCAAAGTCATACATACGCATCGACCGAAAATTAGTCCCACAAATCTTTATTTCCAAAACTAATAGAAACAACCACGGTACAAATCAGAGAACAAAAAAATTTCTCATCGGAGCATCAATAGACATAGCAGAATCTAAGGACTGAGATGGCACGCCAAGATGCCGAACAAAAGAATACGAAACAATCGAATGAGTAGAGTCGAAATCAATAAAAATTTCACGACTGCTAACTAAAAGAGTGCCGAAATAGAATATTGCGCATCTATCACCTAATTATATGACAAGGCGAACACACGTCCTTCGTGGTGCCGACCAACATTGTCATCATTATCACCGCCTCCACCACCTCTAATGGTTTTACGAGCTCTTGACAAAACAAAACGAACGAAAGCGAAATTGATTTCAGGCAAATTCAAATATAAACGGATAGAATAACTGAACATAATTTCAAACAGAACAAAAACCTAACCCAAATGTCTACCCATAACTCACAAGTCAAACCTAAATAGGTTTTCTACAAGAAAGAACCCTAGCTCTGATACCAACTCTGTAACACCCCATTCTCGACCAGTGGAAAGGGAGGCTACGCACGAACGAATTCTAAACAGAATGTCAAAACAAAAAGGAAACTCTCCTCACATTTGTCCTTAAATCACCTTGCAAACCTGCCGGAAGAAAAACACAGCATGAGCCAAACGCCCAGTACGGATAAAGAGTGCAAAAATAAGAACTGAAATTGAATAACAAAATCAAATGAACCAAACTGAGATTAACAAAATCAACTGAACCGAATTGATCTACTGAACTGAATAATAAAATCTACTAAACTGAACTGATCTATTGAACTGAACTGATCCACTGAACAACATAAAAGGCTGAATTGAATGGTTGTGTTTATTTCATACCGAGCTCAGAACAAAACAGAAATATAACTTGTCACAAAGACAAATCAAAATACTGCCACACAGGCAGGCACACATTGGACTGCAGATCCAAATGCATGCAAAATCGGAAGGTGTGTTCGGCACAAACAACACCAAACCGCAGAACAGAATAGAACAAATAGCTAGGGTCGACCCATACGCCTCCCACAACAAAACACCAATTGGCCAACTCCCATCGGAGCACACAAAATGGAGACGCCGTGGACTAATCACACTGCCACGGAAGTGTCATGCCTCAGTGCCAAGAGGACATGTCTGTGGTACCCCCACAAGTGGTTATAGCTCAGGTATACCCTACGGTACTTTCTAACAAAAATATCATGTCACAACGAATGCGACACAATATTACAAAAGGGGTTCTAATACGCACATGCTAAACCGAAACAAATCGACACAAAGTCTCCCAATTATACTTGCATGTACGTTTCTACAGAATCAAAATAAATACTAGACATGCTTAAGAGTACAAGATAAGTTGTGAATATCTAAATTCAAATAAAACTATCATATGCATTTGACTATGAACAATATATCGAAAAAATATCCAAATTCTAATGAAGAACAAAACAAACAAATTAAAATCAAAGGAATATTGCTGAAGGAGTACGAAATCCGTACCTGGAATACGCAATGAAATATCCGAAATTATATTGCAAAACTGACTCGTTAAATTCCCTCCATCGGAACTAATTAAACAAAATAAATGAATTGATAAATAAATAGTTAATCAATTGATTAAGTTTTATACCTTTTCTCTCTCTTAGGCAAATCTGAAATCCTTTCATTCTAAACAAAATTATACCTAAAGTTATACATACATAAATATTCTAATCATGGTAACGTATTAATAAATAATATTTTTCTTGTTCCTTCCGAAATACATATAAGTATATTTTCAAAAATATTCTTTCCATTTTTAATTCTATTACAAACAAATATTTTATTATTATTATTATTATTATTATTATTATTATTATTATTATTATCTGACAAAACTTTAAAGTTACAAAAATACTAATTTAATATTTCAAAATGCTAATTACTAACAAAGATATACTAAAATATATAAACTAACAAACTAAATAGCATACAAAAATTAAAGCTACAAAATTAAAACTACAAAATTAAAATGAATACAAAAAAATTAAATAATTACACAAAGAAAGAAAATGAGACATACCCGAAATTATGAGGTTCGCAGTCCGCCCACGTCCTCGACACCAATAATTTTAACTAGGGAGGTCCTTACTAAAAAGGCCCTCACACAAAAAGGTTTCCTCAAATTGGGTAAAACCTTAATGTTTAGGTATTAAAATGGGAAGGGGGTAGGCTCCTATATATAACTAAGGAAAGGGAGGATGGCTTTCAAAGTTAGCGATGTGGGACAAAAATGAAAAAGGAACCGGGTATTACACGAGGCGCTAGGCTGCCTAGGCGTGGCGTCAAGGGGGGCCTAGCATCTAGGCGGGGATTAATCGGATCTAGGCGGGAATTTTTAGAAAACTAGCAACAGGAATCATCGTCGCCTCAGTCTCCATCTATTTTTTTCAAAAAATAAATTGGCACAGTACTCCGTTTCTGGTAAATTATAGTTTTGTACTCCCAAGTTTATGAAAATTTTAATTCAGCCCCTGAAGTTTCAGAAAAGTTCAAATCAGTCTCTGTACTTCTATTTTCTTCTGTTTCAACCCCTACAGTTTCATTACTTTTCAGTGTAATCCCTGTAGGAAAAAAAATGTCTTCAAAGTTTGATGATCCAGATTTTCTTTGGGCTATAAGATAGAGCAACTTGAGTATCGAGTTTTTGTTACATACGAGTACCTTAAAAAGTATTGTGTTTTGTATAGTACTGAGTATTGAGAATTATGCGATGAGCTTGCATCAACTGAAATACGTCTTGCCAATTTCAAATTATCTTACGAGTACATAGCTGCATGTTATAGTCCATATTTTATTTAAGCGCAAGGGAATGTTCATTTTAATCGTGTTTGTGCAACTACAACGACGCATTCACAAGAGAAAACCCACAAAATATAGTCTTTCAAGACAGTTGATGAATGTATCACAACACTTAATCATGTCAATAACCAATATAAATCTGGTAAGTACAAAGAAGAGCAGATACTTTCCCATATTGATGCTGGTGAGGAACATGAATCGAAACATGAAGCGGAAGATAAGCATGTAGAATATATTTCGATTTAAAGATGATTTGCATGGAAGAAATTGAAGTTAAGTTTGACCCCAAATGCAAAAAGATCATTAAAGATAAAGTTGAGGTCAACTATGTTAATTTCATTTTTCCGATTGATACATCAGCGTCTCAAGGTGCTTCAAAATTTTATATTATGTTGTTCTCAAAGATTGCTAAAGAAACATCGGTTGCGCCAGTTTTGTTGGAATGTGTCTCTTAAAATATGGTTTGTTATTTTTCGATATTTCAAAACTTGTGGACGAGTTTTTTTCAAAGGAGAGGAGAATGATACGGAAAGGAAAAAGAAATTCTTTTGTATTAATTTTATATTTTTATTTAGGAATAAATATTGGACTATTGTAATTATTTAGTAGGATATACTAGGAGAGTTTTATTTTAGTTAGGATTGTTTTATTATAGTAGTATATTTTAATTATGAGATTGTTTTCATTTTTAAATTAGGGTTTTTACTTAGTGTCCAAGTATTGAGTTTTCTATTTAAACATTGTAATACTTCATTATTTGAGAGATTATTTAATGAATTGATTTGAGATTAAAGCTGTGTGATTTTTTGTGTTCCTTTACCGATTTTATGCGGAGATAGGTACTTTTATTCCTTCTTCTCACCTTGTCCTACATCATAAGGACTATGGTTGGGCCTTATAATCCCTGATTGCAACATCTCTGAGACCAATTTATCAACTTTTCATTCTTTTGGTCAAATGAACATCCGTAGTGCCTTAAAGAAAATGGGGCTGAATGAGGTTTCAAAGGTATGCTGTGATCTCTAAGGCCCTTTTTGGAGGCATGTCTTTAGGTTCTTGAAAAATATCTGAGAATGTGTTTACAAGTGTTTGGCTTTCTGGGGGTATTGTAAGGTCTATGGTTGTAATTGTTTTTCAATTGGGCCCTAGTTTATGGGACGGAGTTGGTGGATTGGAATCAGGTTTTACAGCTTGTAGGACAACCAAGAATCCATGCTCCTGATCTGTGATGTGTTGGATTAGATTTTCTGCAGTGATCATTTAGACGGTGAGCTCTCCTTGTCGTTTCCTTGTAACCGAACCATCTCATCCCCATATTTAAACTTGAGGGTGAGGTCTTCATAGTTAAAGGTAGTAGGTCCTAGCTTCCTCAGCCATTGGACCCTTGGTACCATGTCAGTCTCCCAGAGGTAGGATTTTGGTAGAATCTTTGAAATAGAAACCTTTCATTTTCCACTGAAAATCTGTGTATTGCAAGTTGCTGGTGAACTTACTCCCATCTGCCACAGAAACTGTCATTGGAGGAGTGGGTTCCAAGGGGCACCTCATCTTAGGGTCTATGAAATTATGAGTACTGCCTCCATTTATGAGAATGGAAAGCTTTTTCCTTCCAACATAGCCAATCATCATGGTTGTTTGAGGATTGGGCTGTCCTTCAATAGCATTGATAGATATTGCTATATCTTCATTTTTAAAGGCTTGTTGTTCTTCATTTATGGAACAGGCTCTTCATCATATTTAGGAGGTTCATCATCTCCCAGGTTGGGGTGGTCTTCCCCAACTATCATGAAGGACTTGGGGTTTTTACATTGATGTCCATGTGTATTTATCATCATAGTAGAAATATAAACCTTGGGATTTTCTCTCATCCCTTTGTGTAGCAGTGATAGGCTTAGGTTTGTTGAACTTGTTCTTAGGATAGGTAAGAAGAGGTGGTTTGGTGCATGATGGTGTGGGAGTCTCCTTTTGTGGGCCTGATTGGAATTGGGGCAAGGTATTGGTTTTTGTGTAGCTGTAGGCTGGTTTTGGTAAAGGAACTTCATAAAATTTGACTTGTTTATAAGCCTTGAACAAGGTATCGGGATTTAGGAGTTTGACAATCTTTTTAGTTTCATACTTGAGTTCCCCAATGAAGCTGTCCACACAAAAGTCTTCATTTAGTTGGGGTATCTTATCAAGCAACCTGCCCTTATGTCTTTCAAATTCATCATAGTAAGCATTGCTTGTGCTTACTTGTTTGAGGAGTTTGAATTGCTCGTAGATGTTATCTATCCCTACTTCTGAAAATCTGCAAATGAATTCCCTAGCAAAAGCTTCCGAGGTCAATCCTTCTTTATTGCTGATAAATGCCTTATACCACTATTTAGGAGGTCCATACAGGTGCATACCAATAATGGCAATCCTCCTATAGGAATGGATTCCATATATATCAAAGTACTCCTCACAGTCCTGTACCCAACTTTGAGCATCATCACCCTCAGTAAATGATGGGAATACTAACTTGAGGTGCCTCCTTCACTTTTGCAGTTGTTTTTCTTCCTCCATGTGTCATCTTTGTCCTTATGTTTCCTTGTCCTTTCTCTTTCAGCATGTCTAGGGTATCTAAAAAACCCTTCGCTGCCCTTGTTGCCCTCTTGAACTGGTCTCTTGCCTCTGTCTTTTTCTCCAAATGGATTTTCAAAGTTCTCAGTAGACTCTGGAGTTCTCTGTCTATGTAGCTCATTCATCCCATTTATAATCCATTCCATTTTTTTATTAATGGTGTCCAGCTGCTCATTAGTGTACTCTCTATGGCTTTGGAAGTTCTGTTGTAACAATTGGTTGGGGATAGAATGTGATGCTCCTGCCATCACTACTATTTGTATGAATAGAATGAATTCCCAGAACAATTGAGAATTAGAATTGATTTTTTTTTTCTAGCAGTATCAACATTACTTGATATTCTGAGCAAGTGAGGTTGATTGCTGTTTGCGTGTGAAATGAACCTCTTACAAGAACAATTTGTGGGTTCGAGTTTTAATGAAGTTTAATCCCGACTAGCACTTGGCTTAGCAAGGATTAATGGAGTAAATGAAGGTAGGCTACAAATGACCAAATTAGTATTAACAGTGTGGTAACACTTGGTTAAAACTAAAATTGAGCAGAAACTGTTTGTAAGCAATTTTAGATGATATGTGATGAATATCTATAATGGAAATATGCTCAAACAATGAAAAACTTGCAGATCTATTAAGAAAATATGCAGAAAATAGAATCTAATGCCGAAACAGTAATTTTTTGGGATTTTTACATAATAAACTAAGAGAACAGGCTAATTAAGAATTGAAAATGCTTGGGCTATGTGATTTATACTTAAACGAGTCATGGGTAACAGGTTTATACCTCCAATAATCACCGGAAGTGATTATAATTCTCAGTTGCAAGTGTTGGTGCGAAAAACAGAGCATCGATATCTCAACTTTCGATCCATGTGTCTGCTTGCTTCTGGGCTGTTTCTGCTGATTGCAAGGTTCTAAAAGGCGGGAGGCGGGCGGCCGGGGGGGCCTAGGCGGGATTTTATATTTTAAGCCAATTTTAATATTTTATTTTACATTTATCCAAACAAAACAATAATATAAAGGAAAACAATCTATAATAAAAATAATAAAGGCCTTTGCTTAAAGTTCAAACACATATCTATGTTGCTAATGTCAAAGTTCAAACAGAAACATACAATTGTTTAAAGTTCAAACACAAACAAATAATAAAAAATACAAACTAATAGTCCTCATCTCCATATCCCTGTATATATCTCTCTAACTCTTCTTCTCCATATCCCTCCAAGATAATATTCTCATCGGGCTCACACTCATACTCTTCATCTCCCTCTTCTTTCGTGTCATCATTAGACAAAAAAATTTCTTCATGAAATTCTCTTACTCTAGCATTTCTACTATTTCTCTTAGGCTCTAACACGCTATCCGCTTCGAATGCTTCACCAACCGCTTCCCAAGTAAGGCCCGAACAGTCCTCAACTTATTCATCTATTCCTACGACGTCGTTTTGTAGCTTAGTTATTAAAATTATAAAAAAAAATTGTAGCTCTAAATTTTCTGCTTAGGCGTCGCCTAATTTCTCCGTCTTGCCCACCCAATCCCGTATAATTTCCTGGAGGGATTTTTCTTCCTCCTTGGACATAGGCTAGGCGGCCTAGGCGTGGCGCCAGGGGGGGGGCTAGTGCCTAGGCGGGAATTAATTGGACCTAAGCAGAGATTTTTAGAACACTGACTGATTGTTTGAGCGGCGTTTGATGTTATACGGACTGTATATACTGGTATTTGAGTAATCAACCAGGTTTTTATGGGAGTTATGGAGACTTTGGATGTTTATATGAAAACTGAGTATCGGAATCTGGGTTTTTTTTTTTGTGTGCAGAATTATAGAGTTTTCGGAGGAAGGAAATTGAGAGGAGGAAGAAGATGGTGGCAGGCTTCGACTGAGCTCTGATACCAAAATTGTCAGGCCAAGCTTGGCTGCGACTGAGAAACAGAGAAAACAGAAAAGAGAGAATTGGGAGGAGAAAGAGAAATAGACTGACAAAGTTTAGTTGGAGGGAGGCAGAAGGAAGGAGATAGGTTTAAGAGCAAATGCTATTCATTTTCATATATTTCATACTTATAAATGTAAAAGCTATTACAACTATTTATAGGAAAAGATTATTTGCAAGGAAATAAAGCTAATCCTACACCATACTCTTATCCTTCACTACCAAATAACTAACTATGATGTGCTCACATGCACTTCATTACTACTAGAATCTACTATTATTTAATATATTCTCCAGAATGCCCTTAGGCTGACAGTTTTTTTATTTCGGCCCGTGGTATCTGTTAAGTAGTCTGGCATTTTTTAAGATAAAAAAGTAGTCTGTGTTAAGTAGTATGGCATTTTTTTTAAGATAAAAAAGTAGTCTGTGTTTATAAAGCACCTGTATATTAGATTAGCCAGTTAGGTGACTTGATGCTTTCTGTGGCTGTAGAATATAATCAGCCGGTCCTACTTGCTTCTCCAAGTTAGAATGCCCTTATCAAGAAAAAGCAATGTTTGCATTAATGTTATTCTGTCAATTAATTAGTATTGTGAAGCTACTTTTTCTGTATATAAAACTCTTTTCTGGTAGCATGGTCAGTGCATGTTGTTCATGGAAGTTGGTGTACTACCCTGTATGGGTGCCAACCACTGGACCGACAGTATATGGCAGCCTATGGTGAAGACATACGTCATGTAGCCTACATTAGCCATAAATTTTCATTATTTGGATGTCCCAAAACAAGGTAACCCTTTTTATTTTCAATAGTATCATTACTATTTTTATCCATTAACTTTAAATGTGTGTGCTTCATAAAGGTCCCATCCCTTTACTCTCAAACTTATTCATCTTCGTATGTGTGAGTAAGAGTAAGATTGCTAAATTGCATAAACTGTGCACCATTTCTTTGGGTTTAAAATGCATGAATTCCCAATGGGGACTTCTCGTTGTGATGGAGGGACTAGTTATTAATTATTAAATTACTGGGTTAGCTACCTCGGTCTCCATTTAGATGTCCAGTGCATGATATTTGTGTCTTTGTCGAGATGTTCAGATGTCTTGAATGTATAGTATGTGTCAGCCGTCAGGATACCTATTATTAAGTTGCATCTATTTTTTAAAGGTTAACCATTTGATTCAAGGGAATTGCATTCTTTCTTTTTGGAATTGGATAGTCCATGTATGGTAGAGCAATTAAGTGAATCAACTTTCTCTACATATCATAGAGATCTGTATAACTTGTATTGACCCTATCATTAACCGTTTTTTTCTTTTTTGGGGGAGGATGGGGTATGGATGACAGCTTATCTTTTGCATCTTACTGATTTCCAGTGACATTTTCATTATTCCTATAATGATGATTCAATTAGATGATATATTTTTTTATTTTTGCAATGGAGCAAGAGGTTTTAAATCTTAACTTATTATTACGGATGAGGCCTCTCAACCAAATCCCATGCATCTATTTCTACCTTCTTTTGCCCACTGCAATTTAGTCTTCCTATTGCTTGGATTTCTTATTTGATAATAGTATACTAGGTGTAGTAGAATTTGGCTTTTTATAAATGGATACATAATGGCAACAACTTTCTAGGAATAGTCTACATTGGATTCATGTAAATAATGGTTTAATATGCTTTTCTGTATGTCATGTCTCCCAGCTCCTGGCAGCCCCATGATATCCCAATCCTGACCCTGGTCCCTTGCCTAACCATTAGGAGCATGTACAGACAGAGACCCTCTTATAATTATTTTTATTATGCTGACGAAGTAATTATAGTTGAATATGCAAAAGCTATATTTGTAGACTGCAGCTGGCTCATTAATATCATGTCCTTGCCTTTTTGTGTTTTCGTTTTTTATATAGGTAAGGGTTTTGAGAAAGTCTGTGAGTTATGCCACATTACTCTCAATAAAATTGCCATATTTGATGATAATGGCACAATAACACCTGGAGGTGTGAGGATTGGTAAGTGAAGATCTTGTTACCCAATCAATTGACAGGCCATCAATTTTCAGTGTTGTCTGCACTTCCTTTTATAATATCTTTTCGTGTTAATGCTCTCAGGCAGTCCTGCTATGACATCAAGAGGTTGTCTAGAGGCCGATTTTGAGTCGATGGCAGATTTTTTACTCAGGGCTGCTCAGATTGGTAATTTGGTGCACAGAGGCAGAAGGCTTCCTTGAAGGAGCTTCAGAATAACAAAGATATTGCTGAACTTAGGGCCGGAGTTGAAAATTTTGCCACTCAGTTTGCATTGCCGGGGCTTGATGTATAATGTCGTCTTTGAATACAGCTGGCCTCTGCTATACATCACAGAAACAAAAAAATTCTGTCTTGTTTTTTCCTTGAAACATTGCTTGGCTTCTTGATGGTTTTATTGCTAGTTGTCGTGTACTGCCAATGGATTGCAGCAGTTTGCCCAAGGCGGTGATAATTAACTTTCCATGAGGAAGAGCAAGTATAGTCGTATTGAACAACCCACATGTTGGTATGTTAGGGGGACAAGCAACTTTTGTGCCAGAAGTCTTAGCTGGGACTAGCATAGCAAGAGGTCAATTAAATATTTGTGAATATAATTCTAGAATGTTGCCCGACAGCTTCGTAGTTTTTTGACACTTTGGTAAGTATACTTCAACAGGATACAGGTAGGATTAAAACCCTCTATCCCCTGCTATTGTTTGATGGGGTGAGGGAAACAATTGGATCGGTAGTCTTATTACTTCAGTGTTGTACCTTTTTGTTTTCCGTCTTTACCCAGTAATTTGGTATACTGTTTTTTGGGTATTTGTTGTATTTATAGAATAATAATATGGTAAACTGCACATTCCATTTTTTAGTTATAGGTTTCAAAATTTTCTTACATCTTGGACTCGTAGGTTACTCGAGTTCGCATCAGTCTTGTTGTAGATGAGAAAGCTTGTAAACAATGCCAATGCCCGTTCATGTTACTTTGGGTCTTCTCTTTACATAGAATTAGAGTTGATATGGATTGATTCCTTCTCCCATCACACCGATTCCTTATCCGGGTTGCACTTACATTTAAAGAATTGATATTTATACAAGAAAAATTTATATTTCTGTTAGGTTTTACTCGCATAAATAGTAAGTGGGGTCTTTTTTCATGAGTAGAGATTTGCGGAAATATTAATTTTTTTTTGTGAAAATATCAATTTTTTATATTGAGCGAACTGTTTTTTTCACCGTGAAAAATATTATTTTTGCATGTGGGTCCCTTTTTTACTTATAGCGACGGCTTTAAAATTGTCGTTATATATTTATGACTATAATTTATATGTTAAAATTGTTTGTCTTTATATATTTATGACTACACTTTATATGTTAAAATCGTCGTTATAAGTCTATAATAATGGTTTTAAAATCGTCAGCTATAGGTAAAAAAATAGAACTACATGCAAAAATAATAAAAAACAATGCCGAAATATCAGTTTCCCATATTTATTGGACATTGGAAGAAAGCTGCGGTCTGGGTGCAACATCGCCGTGTGAGTGAAATTTTACATAAATTACTCTTCGTCATAAATAAAATTTTGGAAGGTGGACGGACTATGACTGCTGTTGCTTGATCAAAAGCTCACTTCTGACCACCAGTTTTTTGAGAGTTCAAACTTGGGGGAGAAAATGATTATATCTATATATATATATATATATATATACACGCACCTTTTGCTAGCTGAAATTGATTATTACAGCTGAGACTATACACTATACAAGTACTTTATGGCTAATTAAGATTCATGATTTCAGCTGTTGAAAATAGCAACAATTGTCTTTGGAAGGTGGATAGAAGTGAAAACGATATAATGAGACAAGGCAGTGAGGAATCATTGGGAACAGAAGAAATGTCAGGGCTAGCTAGTTCCTAATTGTGTAAAGACACATGCATATAGACTTTGTGTGTAGCTTTTTCCATAAGAACACCTCAGGCAGGCAAATCCACCAATTGAGTTCCTGTGCTCATGGTTTAGTTTTATTTTAATTTTTTAATTTGTTTTTATAAAAAAATAATAATCTACATTATGTTTTAGAGTATTAATTTAGTTCTCCGACGCTATCACTTCATTAGAAAAGTTGACATGGAACTAAAAATAAATAAAAAATGTTGAGATATAATTTTTAACTCCAAATATATGAATTCAAAGACAATAATATCTTCTACGATATTATTATTCTCGAATGGTTATTAATCTCCTTAAAAATAAAGTTTCTCAGTTTAATTAATAAGGATGATCATAGTTAATTTACAAAAATTATATTTTAAATTCTTGCATAAGTTTATTTTAATTTTTAAAATAACATTTTTACAATTAGTAATAATTCTTAAGTTTTTTTTCACTATAGACTAGTGTACTAATTAAAAAAAAAAAAAATTAATATCAGGTTTAAGAATTTTAACATTTTGCAAATTACTAGGAAAAAAGGTAAATTAGATTTTTTTATTTTTGAAACTAAAATAAGGGTGAAAGACATTATTGTCCTGAATCTCAAATGCATGAGATTAAAAGAATTATATCTCATCATTCTTTTTTTCTAATGACATGTTAGTATATTATTTTTATGGAATTGATATTTTTACATAATGGACCCCACATGTATAGTTTTAGCAACGGTTAACTGTCGTTGTACATCTATAACGATATTTTTATGGGGTTTATCGTATAAAAATATCAAAAAATAGTGTAGAAATATCAGTTTTTTATTTTTAATGGGGGTGATAGAATTGACAACTAAATTAATACTTTAAAAAATAATGTAGGATTTTTTTTTTATTTTATAAAAAATATCAAAATTAAAATAAAACCAAATCATGAGTTTTCCACAACTCTATTGCTTTCATTTCCAACCCAACCAAAATCAGACAAAAAGCTTCTTCAAAGAAAGAAAGAAAAATTACTCTTT
Organism: Hedera helix; assembly: GCA_947179155.2. Taxonomy (NCBI): domain Eukaryota; kingdom Viridiplantae; phylum Streptophyta; class Magnoliopsida; order Apiales; family Araliaceae; genus Hedera; species Hedera helix. The sequence continues at coordinate 44,460,654 of OX359272.1, read as the reverse complement.
TTTTTTTCTTTTTCATTTTAGGTTTTTGTTTTGAAAAAGTAAACCCATGAATCTCATCTTTCTTCTTCTCTTTTTCTAACCCCATATCGTCCTATGCCTACTTTTCCATCATTGTTTCACAACTGAAATGATTAGTCTTTTACTATTACAACTGGATATTAAAATGCTAAAGAAATAGTTGAAAGATCCTCCTACTGTTAGCATATGAAAAGTGCGTCCCATTTCTCCACAAGCATACCCCATAAGAGGGGGGGTGAGAGAGTCGTAGAGAGGATAAGTTCCTGTTCCACTTGAATTCTCTTGCCCTTAATATTTAAACACTCGCAAACATACACACACAGACACATATATACACACACACAGTATTTGCTACGACACTGTTCGACCAAACATATCTCTAATCGTTTATAATGGATAAAAAATTTATATACAAGTCTGTTGAGAGAAAAATTATTAAATATTCCTGAGGCACCTGTCACGTCCACTTTAAATACTGAAATAACAGTACATAAGTGGTGTAAAACACCACGTAACAGGTGTCTAGGACTACTGAATAATTACCCCTCTTATGAATATTGAAAGGTATATTTATTCAAAGAAAACTGATATTTTTACTCTTTTTTGATATTTTCACACGGTAAGATTCACAGTTTAGAGTTATTACGACAGTTATAGATGTATTGTGATGATAAATCATCGCTATAGTTCTAAATGTGGATCCTACCGTGTGAAAATATCAAAAAGTGTGTAAAAATATCAATTCCCTTACTCAAATAGTGTCATATAGTAAGTATTTATTATGTATCATTTTCTTTTATATGTATATATATATATATATATATATGAAGTTGTAATCTTTTAGGTTCATGTGAACTCAAGGACAATTGAGCAGTTTTCTCTAAATCTTCCCGTTCATCAAGAACCTGTTACCATCTCATATATAGTTTTCAAAATTGTCATGTAGGTAGGCATAATCATTATTTTCAACTTTCTTTTTTGGGTTTATTCAGATGCTTTATACTTGACAGGAGAAGCATCTGTTTTTTTGTGTTAAAATTATTCCTGCCTTGTTGTCCTTAACATTGCTATTCTTTTCTCATCTCATCCTTATTTATATTTAGTGTTGCTAAAGTTTTGCAAGGGAAATGTTATGCACACTGTATTTCTATTTGTTCCGCATTTCTCCCGTACTCACGTGAGAGAGAAACTTGTGAAATTAATATAGCCGTTATGGAAGAAACACTTTCTTAAAAAAATTCATTGTTATAAAAGTAGGAATCATAATTTTTTTGCTCAACATCGCGTGTGACATTGGCATGTTGCCATTTCTTTCACACTCACCATATTTCTGTCATATTCCACATATTGATGTCAGATAATCTTTATACTTACAAAATTAACCGTAAATAAAAAAATGAATACCACTTGATAAAAATATATATAGAGTGAGATAACAAACGAGACAACTTGAATATTTGGACTATATAAATACTTATCAACTCGAGTAAAATACAAACAGTAGACAATTACAGGCCTCTCCAATGATTCATGATCAGTGCTAATTTCACATCATATACCAAAACAGATGACTCAGAATCTTAAGCTGTCGTTGTTGTCAAGTGCTGAAACATGTAAACAGAAAATAACAATAATAAATGAAAAAGAAAAACTTAGCAACTTCAATATTCTCAATATATATATACATGCATGTTTAAATGTCTATCAAGCATGACAGATGATGTCTGTAACAACTTCTGATCTTGTTGTTGAGACTTAATGGAGGAATCATTTTCCTTTTCTTCTTTTGATCACGGAGGAATCTGTCCTTTGGGGAGGAAATTTTTGCTTTCCATTGAAGCCATCTCTGTCTAATATATTCCTCTTGTTTCTCCTATTTGTCTGCAAATGAATGTTACTTTTCTTGAAAGGAAAGAATCACATTCCTCTTTTGTTTCACAATTCCTTACTATTTTCCTGAGAGATTATTTATTTATTTAAAAATAAAACCATTTCCCTTCAACACTATATTAGCTGCAAAACAGAGTTCTTTTCCAAATGAAAAATGAAGACTATTTGTCAAACACAAACATAAATGGCTGAAATTTTAAGCCTAAAAAACTACACTCCCCCCCCCCCCCCCCCCGTTTTTCTACCTATATGGCTGCACATCACTAGTAATCTTTTTCTCTCTGTTTTTTCTACCTATGAGAGCACATATCCGAAAGCTTTTTCCTCCCTTCAACAATTTCATCAAAGAAATCATCAAGCTGCACAATAATATTCTCAGCCCCACATTGCAAAACCTCAAGGCAACTCTTCAAATTCTTAACCTTGTCATTAATGTCAACTCCTGTTTCAAACTCCACACTTGTCCCCAAATCAGCTTTCAGTTCCTCCATGGCGATTTTCGCCCTCAAAAACTCGTAAAGAAGAACCCCTGGCTGCTGCCCTTGTCGCTCATTAATGGTCGATTTCACCCTTTGATGCAATCTTGCTGCTGAAATCATAAAATCCAAGCCAAAAACCAGATGCCCTTCATATTCTCCTTCAGGGCAAAAGCTAGTTTCAGGGGAAAAATACACTAGGCCACTAAGCAAAATCATTAGAAGCAATGAGCTAATATTTCTCAATGCAAATAGCACTCCTCTGAAACCGTTAAACCCATTGAACTTTGATTCCATTAAAACATTTTCGTCGAATTTCAATGATAATGGTTGGATTCTTGTCTCAATTAGGCTCCTATTCTCCTCCTCCAACCCCACAATCTCCCTCTGGCAACCCGAAATTGCTCGAAAAATCTGGGGAAAAAATACAATTTTTTTTAACACAAAATCAAAATATTATTGGGATTTGATTGTTGTGAGTTTTTGCTAACCTGGCGGGAAAGTTGTGGATTTAAAATGTGGTGATCATCAAGAGAGGTAGCGATATTGGCACCGTCTGAGTAGTAGTTTTCCATACCCGAAACGGCGGATTTGATCACATAGCAGACCTCCCAGAGCCTTGAGGTTTCATCCATGTACTCATCTAGCCATTTTTCTCCAAGGGGAAGGTGAAGTTTTTGGACCAAAATGCATAACTGGGAATGAAAAGATTGTAGTGAGGAAATAACATTTTGTAGGAAGTTAATAGACATGAAATTTTGGGACAGAAAAGAGTGATCAAGATTGTCAAGGCCTTGTGTTAAGAAATTGTAGAAGCCATTGACAGAAGTTGTGGAAGAGGAAGAATGATTCTTCATGGGGGGAAAAATGGACAAAAAAGAGAGATCAAAATAATGGGGACGGTGTTTGAAAAAAGGTGATGGAGATTGATGGATATTTAAATTGAAACCTGAAGTGGAAGAAAATTCAAGAAGAGGTGAAATTTAGCATTGTTTTTTAGCTCAAGAGAAGAGCTCAGATTTCTATAAGAAATGGTTGTTGGGTGCAATTATGAATGTTTGTAATACAGTGGAGGAGATGATTGGGAATCTTCCATGATCATTGTTTAGTGGGCAGAATTGTACAGAAAGGCTAAAATAAGGTTCTGGGGTGTGTTATTTGTTTGCGTGTTTATCTAGTTGTGTTCGAGTGTGTGAGAGCCCAATTGAAAGAGTGAAAAAGAGATTACAACTTCTGTTTAGAGAAACATTATTTGAAATATTATGTTTTTTAAGAAAATGACTAGAGTTGGTTTTTGGATTACTTTTGAATATTTAAAAATGACTAGAGTCGCTTTTTATAGCAAAATGATTGTCACGACAAAATAGAACATTAATATGTAATTTATTTTTTTACGCCTCCTATTTTACGTATTTACGTACGTCGATATTTAGTATCAACTTTGTGATTATTATAATAACACTATTTTTCAAAAAATTAAGTATAAATGTATATTGAGCTGTAAAATATTTTCCTAGTCCATCATGCATTGTAACGACTCGGATCCAAACCAAACACTAGTTGGATCATCTAACCCATCTTAAATTCACTTAAAAGTCATTACAAATTATTAATACTCTTAATAGTAGAATACAGTATAGCACACATAATGAAAGTCGGATATGACTAAGACAACATAATTTTGTTATTAAGTAACAAAAATAATATTATTGAATTTAAGTGTTTTAAGGATTGCGCCCACCTCCCCATTTCTCTTGTTGGTAAAAATGTGTATATGTTAGAATGTTACACTTACATGACCATTAGAAAGAAAATCTTCAATCTTTTGCAGCTCTTTATTCTAAGATGTTAGATTTTATGTCTCTTGGGCTGTAAAAGTTTGACTATTTCACTCAAATTCTTGGTCTCATTCTTCCATTTTGATTTGGTTTTTGTTAGGAAATGAGTGCTACCTCTTTGGCTTCATCAACTTTTCTCTCTCTTCCTTGTTTCATTTCATTTGTTCTGTTGAAACTTTATGGTATTTCATTCTTATAACTATATCTATTTAATCTATTGTTTGGTTTCATAAAGCAAATGAATGATGAGGTCCATTGTGTTAAAATAATTCTGTCTAGAGAGTAAGATTCTCCTCTTTTTTGTGAGTGTCATTTAATTCTATTTTTGGACAGCATTAATTTAAACTTTTATTTATAAATATATTGTTTCTTATAAAATAGAGTTTATTTAATTTAGACAATATATTTAACCATGCTAATGTCCTAGATGGGATTGATAGGTCCCATCAAAGGTATGCCAAGATTTTCAATTCAGAGCTGTAATTTAGAGTTGGTTTTCATGATTGTTCTACTTGCATTTTCTGTTTGTTTAAAAAGACACAAATTGATTACTATTTCCCAATTATTAAAGTTGTTATTAGCATGACTATTTCTTAGTAAAATTACTATTTACAATAATATTTTTTAATGATTAATGGGTCAACCTCAACCAAAATTGTTATTTTCACTACATAGCAACTTGAAGAAAATTACAAGCATTGTAAATATCAATAATTGGAGATATATTACACCCATAAAAATTTATAGTAGTGTTTTCTTGATTTTTTTGTTTGTTTTAAATTTGGCTTAAAGACAAAAGTAAATGTTTTTGAGCTCATTAACTGATCTTAATATGCTTTTAAAAAAATTCAAATATTACGATGACAAAAGACAGTTACAAAAAAAAAAATACAAAATAATAAGTCGGATTATAATTACTTGATCTTCCCGTCATATACGGATAGATTCAATGGTTATATTCAACCGTCACTATTATACACATTATTTGTATCTTCTTTTTTGTATGTAATCTTTTATCACCAAAATATAAATACACCAGCTGCCAGAATTAGGTGAAGAAAAACAGTTCACATGTGTGAAAGAATTTATCAAAACCCTAAAATTGGTTTCCATTTCTACATGGTTACGAATTACACCTTTTTTTCCCCTTAAAAAAACAAAGAAAAAAAGAGAGAGAGAGCAAAGTGGGGTCCATTAACTCAACCTAAAAAAAAGTGTTCCACTAAATTTTAAAAAAAGGCATGCATGCTAATATATGTACTCTTTCACATCAATTATAATTTGCTGTGGGGGAATGATGAAAGGAGAGGAGATACCATGATCATCCCCTTAATTGCTTTGTTCTGTAAATGGGATGATGAATCAAACCAACCATCAATCAAATCCAATTTGAGAGGAAAGAATGGAAACCAAAAGGAAAAGGGTCAAAGGGAAATGGAAAGAGAATATACTATATATTGAAATTGAATATTAACCAACCAAAGTGGGTTTTTAATGGGGGCACACAACATGGGGAAAATAGCTATAATTTCCATCAGCCAAATTGGTGAATTATTAGGTACCAGATATTATTATCCCATTTGCATAATTTTTTAAGTGGGTTTTTTCTAGGATGCACAAACACATATTTTTTTCTGATTTTTTTAATATTTAATTTGAAGAATAAAATGTGAAAGACTTTTCAAAAAAAGTTATATTTTTGCTACAAACTTATATATATATATATATATATATATATATATATATATATATATATATATATATAAAATAAAATAAGTCAAATGAAACAATTGATTTAAGAAGGGTGTAACTTAGTTTTTCTTTCTATCATGTGTGAATCTATAAGGAATTCCACCATATTTATGACAAGACATTAAGGGGAGGATCTTCAATATCTGGTTCCACCTTCTTTTTCTACTATAGTTTGAGCATGTCACTTTATATCCCCAATTAAAACTAATGTTGACTTGAACAAATTGAGCTCTGAACCCTTTTGCATAGACAAGTGCCATCATCTTTTTCACTAAGAATTTGATACAGAATATGAGAAAATGGCCCAAAATTAGTCTTTTTTTAGGTTAGTAACATGCTTCTGATAGGTATTTTCTTTTTCCATGATTCTATTTTGAAAAATATTATTCTCTTCGAAAAAATCAAGAAATTATGGGGGCTGGAAAAGACTTTGTGATAACTTTTGACCTTGTGATTGTAAAGAGATTCAAATGCAACTTGTTAATTGCTAAGGTGAAGGGTTGATAAGGAGGTTGAAATATCTGATATAATTAGCTACTGGATAATATTCTTATACGCATCAACTACTTTGTGGCTAATAAAAAACAAACATCTAACACAAGATGGATTAAAGTTTTCATCAAAATAGTCGAAAAACATTGATTTTCGCAGCTGATTTCTAGGATTTTGATTATAGTTATTTTCAGATAATTTCTGGTGCAGTTTATTTTTCTGCAACAGTCATGACTGGAACTGGAACTGGAACTGGAACTTCTACTTCTTCTACACAATCACAGACATTAGAGTTCTCGATAGACTCTAATATGCATCCATTGTTCATTCACAATAACGATCATCCTAGCTTAGTGTTGGTCAATAAGAAACTCAGTGGTACTGATAATTATGACACTTGAAAGAGTTCTATGCAGATTTCTCTGTCAGCTAAAAATAAAATGAGTTTGGTAAATGGCACTTACAAAGAACCTGATAAGGATTCTCCTCTACATCCATTATGGGACAGGGCAAACGATATGGTTAGAGCTTGGATTTTTAATGCAGTGTCTGATGAAATTAGCAATAGCTTGAGCTATGTTACTACTGCTTATGCAGTTTGGACAGAATTGAATGAGAGATTTTCTTCCATTGATGGTTACAGAATTTTTCAAATTGAAAAAGATCTTCATAAACTGGAACAACAAGATAGTTCTGTAGAAATTTACTATTATAAACTCAAAAGTTTATGTGATGAAAGTAATGTTATTGAGGCTTTAAACTCTTGTGTTTGTCCCTGCACTTGTGACTTTGGGAGAACTCAAGGAAAGAAGGTACAGAAAAAGCAATTGACTAATGAAAGCTTCACAGATATTGGAGGACAAATATTACTACTAAATCCTTTGCCCACTATTAATCAAGCATATGGTATGACTAAACAAGAAGAAATTACTCAGAGGAAAGGTTATGTTTCTTCTATTCCTAGTAGTGTTGTTTTTGCTGCAAGCACTAGTTCATACTCTTCAGCACATTGAGTTGATGGTATTAGTGCTACTAGTTCATCTCAGTCCAGGCCTACTTATGTTAGACAACCCTTTGTTATGGGCATATTTTGTAATCACTGTCATGGAAAGGGGCACATGAAGAATACGCATCATAAACTTCATGGATACCGTCCTGGTCACCCTACTCATCCGGCTATAATAGATCACAAAACAAGAGATTTTTTCAATCATCCCAACAACAACAGCAAATACATAATTTTCAGTCTGTGCCACACAAGTATTCACAGACAGTTTTTACTACTCATGTGCACTAAGACTTCTGTTTCTACTGAGGATTGTCATACTTATGACATTAGTCCTAGTACAACACTTGTCACTAAAGATGAATTTGATGAATTGCAACATCAATTTAATCATGTCATGAATTTCTTGAGTGCAAAGCCTGTTTCTACATCTCCAGAAGATCATCTTATGGCCCAACATATGGCAAGCATATCTTTCTTCACTTTTCCTTTGGTTGCCTCTATTCATGCTGCAGATACTTGGGTACTTGACTCGAGAGCTACTAATTATATATGTAATTTTCTACATCATATGCAGAATATTTCTCAAGTCTTAAAGCCAATTTTCATTTCTTTACCTAATGGTCAGGTTTAGGAGTGTTTAAAAAAATTGGTCCAACCGGTTTTTTGTGTATGCCGAACCGGTCTAAACCAGACGTTTCAGTACAAATAGTAACCGGTCCGGTACAGGTTCGGTATACCAATACAATCAGTTCGGCACTTTGGTGGTCCGGTATATATCGAACCATACCGGTTATCTTATTATTATTATTTTTTAAATTATTATTATTATTATTAATAAATAATTACTAATAATAATAAAAATAATTATTATTATTTTTGGTTAAAAACCGGTACCGAACCACTAAACCAGTTCGGTATACCAGTACCGAGTTTTGCATAAATTCGGTGATGAACACCCCAACTCAGGTTGTTTCTGTGACTCACATAGGTTCAGCTCATATTAATTCTAATTTCACATTATCAAATGTGTTGTTTGTTCCTAAATTCCACTACAATTTGCTTTCCATATCCCAATTAATTTTTCAATTTCATTGCACTGTGCAATTCCTGAATAATACTTGTGTAATCCAGGACCTACATCAGAAGAAGGTGCTAGCTATTGGAGAATTTCATAGTGGTCTGTATTTGCTTCACTCTACACACAATCATGTTCATCATCCTAATAATGCCACTGTGGCTGCAGCTTGTCTTCCTCTCAGCAATTGTGGGATAAAAGATTAGGATAATCTCAAAGTTTTTGATTGTTTGTGTTATGCCTCATGTCACTCGTCTGATAAATTTGCTCCTAGAGCTATTCCATCTATATTTTTAGGATATCCCAGTGACCAAAAAGAATATTGACTACTTAATTTGGACACTAAGAAAGTTTTTGTGAGTAGACATATGGTTTTTCATGAAGATTCTTTTCCTTTCTTATCTAACACTTCGTATAGTACTACTGCATTTTCTAATGATCCCTGGATTGATGACATTTTTTCTTCTCCACTTCCTATTGTTCCATAGAAAGTGGACTTTACACTCTTACCTTCACCTCCCATTATAGATATTACAATTTCATCATCTCTTGTTTCCAATAATAACCTTATTATGATTCCAAAACTTCTTCCTTATATTCCTAATGTTGTTCAATTTCCCAGAATATCCACTAGGACAAGAACCCAGCCATCAAAACTTTAAGATTATATTCTTCTTAAATATCTCAAGCAAGTTCAGTCTATTTTTACACATTCTACCACATCTCCTAAATTTCCATGTCCAAATTTCTATCCTACACCAATATACCTACGTCACATCATCATTATATCAATGTTGTTGATCAAGCTACTGAACCTCACACTTACAAACAAGCTATCAAAGATCACAGATGGATTGAGGCCATAAATAAAGAAATTGCTGCCTTAGAATCCAGTAATACATGGACTCTAATTGTTCTACCTAAGGGAAACAAACTGTAGATTGTTACAAAATAAAACATCATTCTGATGGTTCTATTGAGAGATTTAAAGCTAGGCTTGTCGCAAAAGGATCCACCCAAATAAAAGGCATGGACTATCAAGAGACTTTTGCTCTAGTTGCCAAAATGGTCACTGTTAGAGCATTACTTGTCATAGCTACTTCTAAAACTGGTTTGTGCAACAGTTAGATGTTAACAATGTTTTTTTTGCCTGGAGATTTAGTAGAAGAGGTTTACATGGATATTCCTCAGGGTTATGTACCTCAATTTCAAGGTCAGCTAGTTTGTAAACTCAATAAATCACTCTATGGCCTTAAACAAGCTTCAAGGCAGTGGTTCTCAAAGCTGACTGATTCACTTCTTTAACTTAGTTATATTCAATCTAAGGCAGACTATTCTCTCTTCACTCATACTACATCTAAGACATTCACAGTTGTTCTTATATATGTTGATGATATCATAATTGTTGCGAATAACAAATCTTTCATTGATTCTTTAAAGTCTTTTCTGGACAACACCTTCAGCATCAAAGATTTGGGGGATATAAAGTATTACCTTGGTATTGAGATTCTCAGAACTGCAAGGGACTTTCATCTGAATCAAAGGAAATGTCGTCTTAGAATTAGGAGTTAATTGCATATCGGACCTAAAAGTATACCCCGTTTAAATGCTTTCATCCCGCTACCCAAAGTACTGTTGAATAAACATTACGGACCCTTTTCATAATTTTATTGGCCGAAAAATGGCCAAATGTCATAATTTCATTGTCCGGAAGGCTGAAAAGGATCCGTAATGTTTATTTAAGGGTACTTTGGGTAGCAGGATGGGAGCGTTTAAACATGAGGATACAAAATGCAAAACGGTGTATACTTCGGGGCTCATAGATACCAAGCCTCTCACAATTTCTTTATATCAAAACTCTACATTTGATACTGCTTTTGGTGATCTCTTGCCTGATCCTTCTATTTATAGAACACTAGTTGGCAGATTAATTACTATATCTCAAAATCACTAGGCCTGACTTGTCTTTTTGGGTACAAACTTTTAGTCAATTTATTCATGCTTTTAGAACTCCACATTTAAAAGTTGCCCATAGATTGTTAAGATATTTAAAATTATCTCCTGGACAAGGTCTATTCTTTCCTTCTTACAATTCATTTACTCTGCAATCTTATTGTGATAGTGATTGGGGCAGTTGCAAAGTAAGTGAGATATCCGTGGGTTTTATATGATGCTGGGAAATGCTTTAATCTCATGGCACTCAAAGAAGCAAAGTGTGGTTTCAAGCTCATCTGCTGAAGTTGAGTATAGATCTTCTAGCAACAGCCAGTTGTGAAATTCTTTAGCTCATCAATCTTTTCAAGGATCTTCAGCTTTCTATTCCTTTACCAGTTACAATCTATTGTGATAGTTCCTCAACTATTGATTTATCCTTTAATCCTGTACATCATGTCAAGACTAAACACATAGACCTTGGCTGCCATTTTATTATAGAGAAGATTCAACAAGGTCTTTTGGTTCCTGCTTATGTGCCTTCTAAATTCCAACTTGCAGACATCTTTACTAAATCTCTTTGCAAGAGTACTCTTCATTAGTTATTTTTTAGTAAGTTGAGGGTTCTCACTCTCTTTCACCCATCAACTTGTGGGGAGGATATTGTGGAGACTATGCCTAATACAGCACCAAACAGCAACAACAAACAAGTTCAAAATTACTTCACAAATTTCACATGCTTAAGGTATCAAGTTGTAACTTGTTACAATAGTACAGGGCTATTATTGTAATTAGCTGATTATTTATAAGGACTTTATATTCTTTTATATAGTTGGTTAGATGATCGATTAGAATAAGTAAGCTTAGGACTGTAAACAGATATATACGGATCCAGATATAGTGGTATTTGTATTCGTATCTGTAAAACTAATATCCTATCTATGTTCGTATCCGGTATTTGACGAATTTTAAAAATACTATATGTATTCGATAGTCGAAATAATATCCTACTACATATAATATCTGTTTCTGCTTATTTTATTCGAACGAACAGATTATTTAAATATTCGGGTATCCGAATTCGTTTATCAGTTATCTAATAAACGATTTATTCAAATTATTTACAAAAATTATATGAAAAAATTGAATAATTACACATCACCATTTAAAATTTGTCAAGTACATTATTATCCATCATTGATCATAAAAATGAATACAAATTTAAACATCTTAGAGAAAGTATCAAATTAACAGCATTTTAAATGAAAGTTTATCATCCACTCTTATTCTCGCATGTAAAATTTGAAAATAAAGTATTTGTAACAAACTAATAACTATAATTTATTTTTTGTAGTACATAATTTTCTCGTTAAATAATACAGTTTAGATATTTTACACTATACAATAATAAAAATATATTAATTAAAATTCAATGAATTTATTTCAGTTTTTAATATTATATTTAAAAGTGTTATTTTCTATTTTCTAAAAATAGATATGACATTTTAAAAAAATAATTTTCTTGTGATAGTAAAAAACTAATTATTATATATGTAATGAAGGTTATTTGAAAAAATTATGTTTACTTAATATATGATGATTGATAATTAAATTGTTAATATATATATATATATATATATATATATATATAGATAGATAGATAGATAGATATAGACACAACACAAGTTATTCGGATACGAATTTTGAATACGAATCCAAATATCAGATATCCGCTATTCGTCGGATATATTTACGGTCAAATATTAAACGAATACGAATACGCCTATATCATATTCGTTTTATTTTGAATACGAATAATATTCATTTGTTTTCGAATACAGATGCAGACAGATACAAATTTTTCGATTACCATTTACAGTCCCAAGTAAGCTAGTTAGTTATTTGATAGTATAATTTTCTTATTAGCTTGTAATAATGTTTACAGTCAGTGTATGAATGAAAATGGGTTTTCAGATCCACAAATTCTCTGTTATTTTCAGTATCTTAGTTTTATTTTGAATTAGGATGATGATGTTCAAATTTCATTTTTATGGCATCTTACAATAAATGGAAAAAAGAAGAAACTAAAGTAACCTTCACTACTATCCAGAAGTGGAGTTGCATGTGACATCATCATAAAAAGTTAATGCACACATTTGTATATTTTCAACTGTTTGAGAGTAATTTATCAATCCTAAATAATTATTTATGGATTGATAACTATATTTTAATTTTACATCAAAGAATTTGGATCTTCTACTATAAAAAGCTTATCCCCATCTCTTATAACTTCAATGGAGTCAATTTCTGATCCTTCTTCATCTGTTATAATAGCATTTGTGGCATCAAATCCAAACTTCTCACCTGCCAAAATTAATACCATGAAGAATTATGAAGAACAAGGGATTTTCCTATCAAATTATGTACTAATTCAAGTTGAGAATATATTTGTATAAATCATAAGTCACACTTGCACTTTTTTTATATAAAAAAAAATGGATACAACAGCAAAAGAATCGAACATAATTTGAAGGGGTGACGCGTTATTCTGTTAGATTTTTCTGATGGATGAAATAACTGAAATTTGATACTGAAAAAAAAAATGTACCTGCCATGGTCTTGAGCTCCACCAATGAACTGGGCAACTTAATTAGCCTCCCAGCTTCAGTGCAACAATTTTCTCTCCTCTTTTCAGGATGCCCTCTATATATAGTAACCCTGAGAGAACACAATGATGTTCCTTTTGATGATCTTCCCTTCTTAGACTCCCCTTGCTTTTCCCCTTCCCCTGTCTTCTTAAAAATCACTTCATTAACCGCGTTATCAGGCACATTTATCCGGTGCCCTACTTCTCTTTTTTGCAACATTTCATTCAAATTTATAGAAGATAAAAACTTATTACTAGAATTTTGAACATAATCTGTGCCAATATCTGCACCATTCATCACAAGAAGCTCAACCATTTCTTGGTGATTTTCTTCCAAGGCAACTTGGATAGGTGTTAATCCATGGCGATCTTTTGAGTCCACGTGTAATCCGTGTTTTAAGAGCTCTTTCATTACTGCTAAATCATTTCTCTTTGCAGCTGTGGTTAAGAGGTCACCGGAGGTGTAGGGATTCGAGATGGAAGCCCAGTGGTAGAGCATTCGAAAGATGGAGTGGTGCTTTGCAGCAATAGCATCCCATATTGCAGTGTTTCCATCCAAATCTGCCAAGCAAATATTTGGAATGCATATTACTAAATTATGTGCCAAGAAAATGCACTTTTACACATAATTCAGGTAGGATATGGCAGTGACATATTTGAATAACACAGTTCACTGATCAAGTCTGACGTGACAATGGCATATTTGAATGATTTGGCGAGCATATTACGTGGAAAAGATATGATCAGATTTTATGATTGTGTTTTACTTTTCTTTTTTTCAATCTTCCGGGTAAAAGTTTTACACGATAGATTGAGACATGTTCTTAAACAACCCCTCACTCCCCATATAATAAATAGAAATTTAATAAATTTGAATTTAGACACAAGGATATTATGAATATTTACCTCTTAGGTGGATGTTACATGCATGCTTGAGGAGAACTAGTACACATTCTTCATGCCCCTTTGATGCTGCAATATGCTGATGCATCACAGAGAAGGGAAAAAACATAATTGCTATGAGAATGGCAGCAACAAGAAGAACATAACAAGATTATGTTTTTACAATTTTCAGATGTGAAAAATGTCATTTTTTGGCAGATAAATTAAATCCACGTTGCCAAGTGTTTTTGCTATCACATAAAACAGAACAAGATTCTGTTTTCACAATGTTCAGAAAACAGAACATCAACTGTATAAAGAGAGTGATTCCACCACCTAAATTATAATATCACCACCCAAATCAATTTTTTGTGATTAAACTTGAGATTAATTAGTAAATAATATAAATAGGTATACATAATATATGCATATACCAGTGGTGTCCTTCCTTTGGAATCTCCAATATCAGGGTCCAGTCTTGCCCTGAGAAGTTCATCAAGAAAAGCGGCATTTCCTGTACTGGCAACTGTGAGCAAGTTGACAGACATGTTTGGATCCTCATCTTCTTGATTCCCATTATCAACCATTAATTCCCCAATATTCAAATCCTTCAGCCTTTTGTGATGCTGAAAAAAATAACCCCATTCAAAAACTTATAATTTATTTTTTTTGAATATGAAATTTTAGGACTCCCGTTTTGGGGTGAGGGAGTATACTGTTACCAAGAACCAATATCATTTTTTATGATTTTTATTCATGATAAATAATTACCTGAAGGAAGTTCTTAAGAATGGCAACATAGTCTACTTGTTTGCTTTGCATTGCTTCAATTAGAGCACTAGTTTTCATCCTCAAGAGCTGCGAAAGGGTCTTGGTTCGATATGTAGCACTTTGAGGCCTACAACAAAGTGCCCCAATTTCTCCAAAAATGTCTCCAGATTGTAAAATCCCAACAATTTCCTCTTTCTGATCCATCTCAGAATGATCAATCAGTTCCACTTCTCCTGATACTATTATATACACATCGTCTGCCGTTTCATTCTGCATTACCACATCCTCTCTAGGTGGTATGTATTCAGCCTTCATATCCACAACCTAATCACACAACACAAGTTCATAAATTTCTCAATATATGTCCTACATTTATGCTCCATCTGTCCTGAAATGAGACTCTCATTTGACCTTTTTTCTTTCTCTTACGTGTATTAAGATTTGTTTCAGACACACCTAACCTTAATACGCGTTAAAAAGTTAAAAAATCAACTAAGACTCTCATTTCTGGACCATTCAAATTTTGAGCATGTAAAATATTTCAAATGAGCTATGTAGAAAATTTCTTATATCATCATACGTACCAAGAGTACTAGAGTTTCCCTTGAGACACCCTTGAAAAGATAGACTCTCTCCACTGTTGGCAAGAACAAATGCTGCCTGATGCTTTTGCATATGGTTTTCGGTAGCTGTTCGATGAGTTGCTGCTGGTTTAAGCTCTCAGCCTTGAATCTCAAGCACATATATGTCAGGATCTGCTCTCTAAGCCTAGTAGGCAAGTGGTTTCTACATACAAAGCTTGATGCTGCTTCAATGCTATTTCTCTACAAAACAAGCACAAGCACTCCATGAAACTAGAACCCTTTTTTGTATCCCACAAGTGGAGAAGGATAATTAGGACTAAATAAGACTACAAGGCAAAACTGACTCTCCAGTTTGTCGCGTTTTGGCAATATTATTCCTCAATTTTCATAATTTCCAAATCTCACCTTCCAAGTATCTTTAGCCGTTCAAAATAGACACAAATTTCTATAAATAGCCATAGTTATCCATATTTAAGATGGTACGTTTATAGAATTTTGGGTCTACTTTGAACTGTAATGTAGTTGTAGGATAGTTTGGCTATTATGTAAATTGAAGGACTATATTGTCACAAGATTGACAAATTTGAGGGTCTTTTGCATTTTAGCAACTTAGACGTCCCAAGATAGAAACCAAGTCACTTAAATTAGGACCAATGGAGGAAAAAAGGGGTTGAAAAAGAGCAAGTGCACAAGATTTAAATACTACATCCATTTTAATTATTGAAAAGTGGGATATGATATCGAAATTCGTGTCATGCCCTACTTTTTAATGGTTAAGATAGATATAATACTTGCTTTGGTGTTTGAATATTATGTATGTAAATTTGTCCGTTAAAAAAAGGCTTACAAATTCCATGGTGCGACGGGTGCCTTGAACAACTAAATTTGTTATGTTGCCAATTATGTAAGCCGTTAGGCCAAGGTTGATGAGCATGTAAACAATTATGAACCCCATTTCTGCAGTGTTAACTGCATGAAGGTCACCATAACCAACCGTAGTCATGGTGGTGATGGACCAGTACAGGGATGAAACGTATCGAATCCAAAGGGCAGTTTCTCTGAAATTCGGATTCGAAGCGCCAATCCATGTTCTTCGTTCGTGAGGGTAGAGTTCAGCCAGCAAGTAGTAGAGGCACCCAGCACAATGTACTGTGAACAGTGTTACCTATAAATACCAATTAATTAATTAATTAGTCCTATAGATTTAAATTCCTCCAGAGGGTCATGAGCTAAATTCCTAACTTTATACGTTTCTCGTCCTTCATCTCTTGAAATTCAAAGTCAAAATTAATATCAATCTGTTTCGTTCTATAAGCTATCTAAACAGATATTTATGTTTTCAGAACCTTAATGAATCATGTAATTTAGTTATATTGCAAAAGGAAATGATTAAATTCGCAAAATTAGAAGATGTGCATGTGTGGAGGGGACTTGGGTGAATATATCTGAAAATTTTAAGGGTTAAAAGTGTAAATAAGCCTTTAAATTAGAACTAAGTTGCATATACTACATACTTACTGCCAACAACCAAGCACATCTGATCCAGAAATAGCTGAATCTGATGTCTTTTTCAAGCCTGGACCATAGAATAAAATCAAATTTATTAAATTAATATTGAAAGTGAAAATAAAGTTAATATCTTTTTTAGGTATATGTGTGCGTGTACATATATATATATATATATATATATATATATATATATATATATATATATATATATATATATATATATATATATATATATATATTATGTACAATATTGTGGATAATATATATTGCAGATAGCTAATTAATTAATTAATTAACCTGGTGAAAAATTGCTTAACGCGACGAATACGCCAAAATCTAAGCAAACCCAGGAGGGAGTAAGGGAGACCCAGTTCATGTTTGCCGGTGAACAACATTGCCACCAGGTCGAATGGAATTGTTGATGCCAAATCCATCAAAAACCATGTTGATAGGTACCTATATATACATCAATTATATAACAATTTAAATATTTATTATTTTATTCAACTTAATTAGTTTTACTATCACTGGCGGATCTGTTCAGTGGCAGGAGTTTTTTTTTTTTTATAGTTATAGGGGCAGCTTGGTAGGGGCAGTTATGTAAGTTTATAAATTTAAGGGGGCATATTAATAGAAAGTTAAACTTGGAGAAAACAAAAAAAAAGTCAACAAAAATAATTTTTTTCTAAGAGATAGTAATGGGCTCGGTACTACTCTGACAAAAATAATGTTATAGTAACTAAACAGATATACAAAATAATACTCTTAGAGTCTCAATTCCATATTATTTAATTATTGTTAAATTTTTTTAACTCAACTTAAAAGATTTTTAAATTCAGAATTGACATAATTTTTTTTAATATTAGTTAATACAATGAGGATTATTGTAAACTATCTAAAAAATATTACTCATTATAAGATTTATTATTTCATGATTAAATTTATTATTTTATAATTTTTAATCAATCATCTTAATTTTGAATTTAAAAATATATCAAATTAATTTTTAAAAATCAATATTGATCATATAATTTAAAACGAATATAATACATTGTATGATAATTCGTTGGTACCTTTATAATACAGTGATGGACCAATGCCCCTAACCAACAATAATTTTATTTTGTATCCATTTTTTTAGTCACCAAAACATTATTAACACAAAAATAGGCGCATAATCAGATCCAGTCAACTCCAAGTTTTCGACTACTTATTATTATTATTATTATTATTTTATATATATATATATATATATATATATAGGAGCTAATCCACAACTCACATTAGTTAGGGACACTGTTTCAGTAAGCTCATTTCTCACCATTCATTACAGGATCTAATAGTTAAGAGGGACTTGACTACTAATTCTAGTAGCGGCCAAGCATAATTTATTTATTTTTGGCCTGGTCGTAATCGGCAGACTATGTCGTTTTTGGTTTTGGTCTAGTCTCATTAGTTAGCGATGAATATTGTTAAAATCACTCTCCGAAATCAAATAGGTAATAAATGATTGAGTGATTGTTTAGTTCCTTACATTGAAAATAATGTATTTGAAACTATTAATAATGAAACTATCTTAGAACATTTTCAAATTATGGAGAATAGAAGAATAGCATTATAATTTGTAAACATTATGATTAGTTCAATTTTTTTATTATTTAATTTTAACAAAAAAAATAGTTAAAATTCGCCTCTGCTAGGTTGTAATCCTAGATCCGCCCATGTCTACTATCTTTCCATTTTACATAAATCACACAAGTAATTTTCCATGTCTACTTCTTCTTCTTTTTTTCATCAATGTAATCCATTTTATTTAGAATTTTTTTATGATTAATAATATAATTTTGAAGAATATTATAGGCCAAAGAAGTATTTAATTATTCCTCCTTTTAAAAAAAATAATATTAAAGGGAGAGATTTACTATCCCTATAAGATCGTACGACTATGCATGATTTAGATATAAATGTATAGAATGATTATCGGTTAGACATAAATATTGATTCGTGCCAAATTACAAGAATAAGGTGCAATAATTTAGGTCCAATAATTCAAAAAGATGGCTATTGAACAGATTGGAATTTGGATTATTTAAAACGATGAAGTGATGCCTAATATATGTCAAACTCGTGGCACACACATGGTCCCAAATGGGAAACCAAAAGTTAATATTCCTTTGTCACAAAGTGAACGCTAAATACATTAAAAAATAAATAAATGAATATACTAAACAAAACTAATGTACCTAAAAAAAAGTTAATAGTGATCAAAAATAGCTTGGTGAATACAGAAGAAATAAGAAATTAATATTTTCATAAGTTAATTTAATATTTTTATAAGTAGATTTTTTACAAATTAATTTAATATTTTTATAAATAAATTTTATTTAATTTTATAAAAATATCAAATTAAATTGTAAAAATATTAATTCTCAATAAGCTTATTTTGCTAAAAGAAAATTCATCAAGTTTTAGTTATGTCTGTACATTAATTATACGCAATACATATACATGTATCACCGGGTATTAGTATATAATATAAAAAAAAGCCGTACTTACTGACCTCTTGGCAATTTTCTTGGGATCACGGATGATTAACTGAGTTTTGGGATCAAAGTAGGCGAGTGAAAATGTTAAGTAGATATCAACGGCGAAGAAGAGATCGACGATGATATCGGCGACGTATAATTGAGTTATTGGATCGGATTTTAGAAATGAAATCTCAAAGGGCCATACCCATGCTGAATAGAACACCAATAGTACCATCCATGTCGCCCAATACCTGCATTTTTCATATACATGTGTATATAACTACAATTAGTAATCCATTTTACATTAAACTACGTTCGTATTTTGCAAAAAACTAAAAAAAAAAAATTGTAATAAAGAGATACGTACTCCGGTCCAAATACGAGACTCGTGTTTCATATTTTGACGGACAAGTGATACATAACATTCAAATACAAAATTAAACACTACATTAATTTTTATCATTAAAAAATGAGGTATAACACGAATTTTAATATCATACTCCACTTTTAAATGATTAAGATAGATGTTATTCACTTATGCTTATTCTATTTCTGCACTTTTTCCACATTACGGTTCGTGCATATTATTTTTCCGGACGTTTTTTGGTGTATTAAATTTTAGTTTCAAGCTTCATTTTGGAATCAATCATTAAACACATTTATCTTTTATGTGCAGGTGTTCTTTCTTCTTCTTTTTTTCTTTTTCGAAATTATAAGAACCTTATAAATATGCCTAAATGTTAGTTTCAAGCTAAATGTTGAAAACAATCATCAAACACATTTATTTAAGTGTTCTTTTCTTTTTCTTTTTTCCTTCTTTATTTCTATGAATCTTAACATGCATACTAAAATATCAAAAAGCTAGTCAAATAAAACTATTGCTTTTGGACTAGGTAGGGTCCTCGATATGATCACACATTTATGGAAAACAAGTTTGTGAAAATAACAATTCATATATGTGTGTGTGTGTGTGTGTGTGTGTGTTCGTCGGTGATCTTGTACATGACATTATATACATATATGTAAAAGAAAGGAACATTTCTGGCGAAGTATTTCACATGCACACATGCAAAGTGTAGAAAAGTAGCAGACTATTAAATAAATTACCTTATTCTAGCTAACAACAAAAATTCAAATATTGGAATCATTAGGGTTTATAGAAAAGAAGATGATGATTTATTTTCACTTGTCTCACCTGTATCTTGAGTTCATTGGAGATATAATCCTTCTCTTGTGATGATGATGCTGATCAATACCATGATTATTCTGATCATTAAAATTTGAAAAACCCAATGGAGGAAGAACAAGCTTTGAAAGGGTTGATAGATTCAAATCTTCCAAGTTTGTTCCATACTCGTCCTCCTCCTCAAGTTGCTTCTCCGACGGCCGGCCGGCGTGTTCATTCTCCAGCCGGCCGTCATGCTGGTTCCCTAAATCTCTCATTTCTATATAAAGTATTCTCACTTACAAATGGGAACTTTGTGTGTGTTTTGTTTGTATGTGTGTGTGTGAGAGAGAGAGTTTTGTGTAGAATAATTGAGGTGTGAGAATAGGGGAGAGAATTGGTGGTGGCCAAGTAGTGTGGTATTACTAGTGAATAGGGAATTGAATGTGCTGTGGGATAGATTGATAGATAGGCCTAATGGAAATTACTGATCATACATTGATTGATATTTGTTTGTGATAACTGGTAAGGGTCCCCTTGTATAAATATGGAGATGCATGCTAAAGTTGTCCCATATATTGGTCATGTGTTTAAGTGATGGCCATATGGGCTGGGCCCCTCACCCTTTTCGGCATTTTTTTTGTTTTTCGTTGTCCCAAAATAAAATTCTCATTTGATTTGTTTTTTCAACCTTTTTCTTAATAATTGTAATTTATTACTAATATATCAACTTAACTATAAGTGAATTATGTCAACTCAACTGCAACTCATTTAATTTAACTTAACGATGAAATGTATCAAGTCGACTATAATCCTTCCAACTTAATTTTCATAAATGAACGCCATCCCATCATGAAAACCAACGTCCCGTGTCTCTTGTTTGACCACTAAAATTTTTGTATACAAAAATATATTTGAGCAAACTATACTTATGTGCATAAATAAATCAAAAGGCACAATTAGACTCTCAAACGGGGACAAAGGGAGGATAAAGTATTGAGATTGGTCATATTTATGCGGGTTCGATTAATGGTCATTACGATAGGGTAGTTTAGTGTGTGAATTATTGTAGAGCGGGTGAAACATCTAATGAATATGTCTAGCCAAATTGGTGGATCTTGATATATCGTATGTTTTTCTTTTTCTGTTCTTCATTTAATATTATGTGTGATCATGTTATTATTCAATCTTAAATTCTAACATAAAGATTTACATTTCTCGAAGTCCATAATAAATAATTAGATAATTAATTAATGTTATGAAGTAATAATAATTGAAATGTGAAGTGGTCAAGAATTCAATATTAGCAGAACAAATTGTTGGAACGTGAATAATATTTAACCAGAAGAGTTGGTGGCCTGGTGATGCTTCTTAAATTTAAAACTTAGCTTTTTGAAGGTTGATTATTCCACGAAGCTGCATTTTGTTTCCCAAATATAATTACAATTAGAGCCAAATGATATTGAACCTACCTTCTCTCATCAAATAGAATAGAGTATAGAGCAATTAGGGTGTCGAAAATTCTAAAAAATAGAAGCGTGGTCTATAATTTTGAAATGTAAACCATATGTTAGATGTAAATATTTGACATATTCCCAGTTGGTAAAGAACTTTGCATCTACCAAGAGTCCTAAACAAAGATTGTTTTTGACCTAGTTAGACACCTCTTTATTTAGAAATTAAATAGCGAGTGCTTCGTAAAGCTCAAACAACGGATTTTCATGTAACTTTATGACGGCGAAAGAGATGCTAACATTGAAACAATCACAAGAATTTAATAGAATTTAATTGGCAAACACAATGTTTAAATTGTACGAAATAAGCCAGAAACCCTAATTAGACGACAATAAGTAACGAAAATATTTTAAAATCCCTACGTTAATTCATAAAAAATAAAGCAAACTTCGGAAGGCCTAAATCATTCTTTCCCGTGTGTTTTCGGGCCTCAAATAGCATATGTCGTGGTCAAATATGATGAGTCCTGTAGGGCTTGTCGTTAGTTTCAATTTAAATATTATGAGTTCCGTAACTCTAAATAAATCAAAAACTACATCCAAAATAAAATTACCTAACGAAAGAACCTCTATTGACATGATCAGACTTTTTATGGACAATGAGACAATTCAATTATATATTGTTATTTAATTCGTATGGTATATTAATTTGAAGGTTAATTTGGAACAAATATATGTAGTTGAGTTGAGTTAATATATATAAAAGTCAAAAATTCAAATTCATAGAGATCTTTCTGGGAGAGGTTTTAGTGCAGATTCATAGGGATCTTTCGGGAAGAGGTTTCAGTGCATAAGCTGAAAATAATAACAACTGGAGACTCCGAAAGAAAAAATATTTATAATACATGTAAGCAAAATGAGATTTGTTTGGCAATTAAACTAATTCTTGGTGACAAAACTAAGTGGTACAAAATTAATAGATTGTCACCATCAATGTTGATGTGAAAATTATATAGTTTTTGGTCCCGGGAATGAAAATAAGAGAATTTAATTAATATATAAATAAATAAATAAATAAAATGGAACAAATAGAGAATGAGGATAATTTCAATCATAAAATGGATGAAGTATACAATGATGTCTACAAATGTTTTTGTCATTAGTGAGAACCAAAAATCAGACTTTGCTTTTTGTGCCAAAAAGTAAGTTTGAAAAGAATAGTACTCAACTTTGTCGCAAATACTTTCTCGTAAGGTACCATATTATTATTATGTGAAATACTAATAGAAAGTCTGTTATTTTATTTTAATAAATAAATTTTTTATTATTTATTGTAGAATTTAATAATTTAGAGGAAGGTCTAGTCGCAATTTCAATTGCGGTCAAAGAAAATTATATTTTTTGCTTGACCGCATGTAGCAATTGCAGTCCGACAGACGACATTATTGCAATTAAGAAAAATAACGACGTTTTTCTTAGTCGCAATTCCCGCATGTGATCAAGTTTAACTCAAAATGCAATTAATTTTTTTCATGAGATTAAATTTAAAAGAGATAATTTAACTCTATAACAACTAAGTTAAACTATTTTCCACACTGAACACGCGGTCCAATACGACACTAAGATGGTAATAGAGTTTAATGAATATATATATATATATATATATATATATATATATATATATATATATATATATATATATATATATATATATATAGGTCTATTTATATTCATAATTTCATATTGATGATATGTGTGTGTGTGTGTGTTATTTTTGTTCGATAATTTAGTATTGGGTTTCAGTTATTTGCAGATTTGTGGAGTGGTTATGTTGTTTTCTTTTTATTGTAATTGAATTATGTAATATATGAACATCCATGACTTTCTAATGTTGAATGTGTCTTGTAATTCTTTATGTTAATTTTTTTTTTTGACCGTAACTCTTATATACGGTCAGACAACCAAAAAAAAAATAATTCCCTAACAGCAATTCTTCCCTCCAAATTGTTAAATCCTGCAATGAACGGTGAAAGATTCATTTACTGGAATAATATTCATAGCAAATATTTGTTATAAATCACTCCTATATATATATATATATATATATATATATATAATGATCTATAGCATTATTTGTTATGAATCTTTATAAAGCATACACTATCTATATCATTGAAAACAAAAATGAACGATCAGAATTAAAAATTGAAAATCGACGTCTGTAGTGACGGACGTTTAAATTTTTTTAAGACGACCGCTATTAATAGTAACGGATGTCGATTAAAAAGTATTTAAAAAAATTATAAACATCCGCTATTAATAATAGCGGATGTCCATTTTTAACTTCTAATTTTAATCGTTTTTTATTTTATAAGGTATAAATAATATTTATTTATTTTTAATTCATAACAAATATTTATTATGAATTATGCCGTGTATATATATATATATATATATTAGGTATCTCATGATTCAATTCTTATGTAACTAACTAAATACTAACAAATTTGATTAAAGAAAAAGAGGCACGTGTATGTGCACATGCGAAAGACTGATTTTTTTTATTATTGTTATTATTTCAGGTTTGTTATTATATATTAGAAAGCTGATTAGTCACATCAGTTTTACAATAAAATAAAGAGAGAAAGAGAGAGAGGGAAAAATTTCCAAGGCCCTCCTCCACTTTAGCCGGTCTGGACTTGCCATGAAATTGACGCTAAACATACACCACAAGTTAAGAGCATATATTATACATGGAGGAGAGGACTATTTCGCAGTTATACGACTATGATTATGACTGAAACCCTATATATGTATGTATGTAGAGTAAATCTACACATACTTACAGCCTACTCCTTCCTTCCCGATAAATATTATGCGGCGTCGTTTAGCTCAAAATGATTTCCCGTGAAAAATCAATTAGCCTACTCCTTCCTTTCCTCTCTCCTCACTGTTTCTCTCTTTTCTATTTTCTTCTCCCTCTCGTTCTCTGTTTCTCTCTCCTCTTTACTTTCCTCCCTTCTCTCTCTCTCTCCTTCTCCTTCCCACCACCTAAGACCCCTTATCCGAATCAAACCCATTTCCGACCATGTACATGCCGCCGCTGGGAAACGTCGGCACCGGAAATCCGAAAGAGCCGGTTGGGTTGAGTCGATGAATCATCCGTTGCAATCGGGACAAGACAGATAATCCATCTGTTAAAAATCTTCACATACAAAACTAACAATTCCCTTTCTCTTGCAGATTTGAGAAAAATCAGAAAATAAAACCCAAAAATCAAAACTTTTTTTCAATAATCAGTTGGAGCAAAACTTCTCATAGACTCGATCCATCCTCAATGTATGTTGTAACTTTGCATCTATTGGGTAAGAAGCCTTTCAGTTTTTTTTAATTACTGTCATGGATAGTTATTGTAGCATTTGGTTAGTCAATTTTGGCTTTGGGTGTGTCAAAGGAGTCTGAGACTTGTACATTGTTAATATATGTTATAAAACCTTACCATATCTGAGAAAGTTATTGAAGTGCAGCCCTTATGGATTATTTGATATTAGTGAGGGGCTTTCTAACATTGATTGTTCTGGGAGTTGTCCTCATGTTTATGCAAGAAGAAATTGTTCCAGTTTTGGGGTAAAAATTATGTTCATGTATTTGCAACTTGCAAGCATATGTGTCCTTTTAACTGTTGTGGAAGTTTGAAAAGAAATTGTCCTGTTCCTTACTTTTTTCTCTACTTTTTCCATATGATGTGCATACTGGAGAGCCATAGCTGGACACATAATGCTTCTTATCGTGCAGTTTTCATGGAGCTTGTTGTGAATTGTATTATTTCTCATTAATTTCTTGGAATTTCTCTGTGATGAGGGTGTGACCATATATCATATGTAAAGTATGTATTGGCGTATCTGTGAATGGATGGCCTAAAGTTCTATTTGGGTGGTGTACATGAAAATCTTCAATCCTAACACTGCCTTCTGTTAATTGAATTGAGAACAACCCCAACCAATCTACTAAGTCATTTAAATTCAACCCCCATAAGCCTTATTTTTTTTGTTTACTGATTATTCATATATAACTTGTCTAGTTCACAACATTTTGGTTACTGATGCAATGAAAAATAGTCTTTATATTGCAGGCAGCTTTCATTATCTCAGTTTGCAACAATCAGTTTTTATCCTGCCAAGCCTCATTTGTGAAGTACACATTGTCAAAGAGAAGTGCATTCCATCCTGGGAGTGATGAATGCTTTGGGGTATTTGGACAACTTAGAGTAATGTTATAATGTTATACACGATGCAGTGAAGCTACAGAGAAAAACTGAAATATTGTATTATTTGTAGTTGCTTGAGCTATTGTATCATCGTTTTTTTTTTAATTACCTGGGGTATGCCCCTTGTAAACATGTAAGTTGTGATTATAATGTTTATGAAACGAAATTCAATTGTTGTGTTCATCAACTTAGTCCCTTCTAATAGCTTTTCTCTGTTCTGCATCGACATATTCAATCCTGAAATTGTTGCTTCAACTCAAATTCACATATTACAGCTAGAAGGTGAATCAAATTAATTAATCAATCTTCTCCTGCTGTACCACTTTTACACAGACTAACAGAGCAAGTGATAACTAACAGATTAATTAACAAAGCAAGTGATAACTAACAGATTAATTAATCAATCTTCTCCTGAATCAAATTACTTACAATTCAACTAACTATTCAACAAAAAGAATAACTAACAGAGCAAGTGAATGCAAGATTTCTCTTAAATTAGTATTCCAATTGACAAAAGCTCAGTACATATATCGCTTGTTTGCACCCATATCAAGAAACATCATTTCTTAACAATAAACAAACTGATCAAAACACGATAACTCTTCAGTCTTTTAATATATCGAAGCTACAACTAAACTAAGTCAAGATTGGAAGTGCCTTCACCTATAGACCCAAAATTCCACACCGCGCCAAGATTCAGAAGTTCATCTCCCCATATGGATTCCTACAAAGTTGCAGGAAGAACTATCGATGTTAAAAAATTCAACATATATGCACCTTAAAAATAATAACCATAAGAATATGAAGACAAAAAGAATCATTACTCACATTCAAGTTAATATTTCCATGATGACTCTCTTGTGTCTCATGAAAAATAGGTGGCTGATTAATAGTCGTATCAAGCTCAGAGGCCTAAAATAAAAGAAGCATAATTTCTCATTTTATAAAATAATAGTAATTGTAAAAAAAAAATTACAATATACAGATATTGCATATATATAACAAATAATACAAATTATACCTTTTTTGTGTTTTGTAGTTCAGACTTATTTCTACATTTCTTTTGTCCCTTCTGTTTGAATTTCTTCAAAACTTGTTCTATTTTACCTACCTTCCTTTTACTAGGAGGACGCCCCTTGCATCGGTTCTTTTTTGGTGAAAGTAATTTTTGGCTTTCATTTGGGCCGTCATTATCAGAAGGTTGACTTTTTTCACAAACTCCATCCTCCGTATTCCATTCCACCTTAAGTTCAAGAAGCCGATCTACAAGTTGGTCACATCTTTTTTGAGTTTCATATGCAATGTCCGCAACGTCGAAAAAAATATTACACACCTTGTCATATCTCTGTCCCGGTTCCGTGTCTTTCCAAACATTATAAGTGACTTTAGCTTTAGTATGACGTCGCTTTATGTCCTTTCTCCACCTCCTCAAAATGTATTTCGTTGGAACGGTAAATATAAACCTTTCAAAATGAAGTACCTTAACTATATGTTTACATAAAATTCCTCGAAACTCAAATAATTTACAGTTACACTTCACATCAAAATCAAATTCTTCTTCCCCTTCCATGAAGCAAACTTTGAAGTTCACAATTTTTGGGCGATCTTTTTTTTCCCCAAAATAACAAAGTTGTTTCACTTCGTAATGAAATATTTTATCATGAGATTCGACAAACCTTGTATCGCAGTACATTCCTCCATCCGCCACTTCTGTTTGAAATTCTATAAACTTAGAATTGGTATAAACCTCTTGGAATTGTTTTTCAATGGCATGATGTGTAACACAAGGTACATGTGAAGTCAAAGAATGAGAGTCCGCTACTATTTCTTTTTCCACTTTACTCCTTAACGCATTATCATATTGGTCCACAAATTCTTTTAAGGAAGTTTTTGCATTGACAAATCCATCAAAAAAAGCATTCATGCTTTCACTTCTTTGTGTCGTAGACATTCCCGCCCAAAAACAATCTTTCACAAAACAAGGAACCCACCGATGTCTTTCATTATACAATCCTTCCAACCAATCATTGTTCTTAAGATCATAATTTTCTATCATTGCCTTCCATTGGCATTCAAAATCATCTACAGTCAAAGCATCATACACAACGTTATGTAACGTAAATTTAATTGATTCATAATGCTCATATCCTTTTAATTTTCAGGAACCTTCTTCATTATATGCCACAAACACCATCGGTGGCGAGCATTAGAAAAAACTATCTCAACCGCATTTTTCATCGCTTTGTCTTGATCGGTGATAATGGCTTGTGGAGCTTTTTTAGACATGGAAGAAAGCCACGCTTCAAACAACCAAACAAAAGTGTTAGTATCTTCATTTGATATCAAACCACAACCAAGTAATATGGATTGTCCATGGTGGTTAACTCCAACAAAAGGAGCAAACGGCATATCATATTTATTAGTTAAATAAGTGGTGTCAAATGTGATGACATCACCAAACTCCTCATACGCAGCTCTAGACCTCGAATCCACCCAAAATAAATTTATGATCCGATTTTCCTCGTCTGTGTCAATCACATAGAAAAAGTTAGAATCCACTGCTTGAACTTTAGCAAAATAACTTTGAAGTGCACTAGCATCACCCTCAGCGAGCCTTAGTTTTTTTAATTTTCCCATATAATTTTCACAGTCTTTCTTCAAACAAGGCATTCCATTTTCTCCATACTCAATTCTAAGTGAATTATAACTTTTATTCATTGGTATCCCAGCATCATTATTGAGCTCAAGTCTCCTCTTTATATAAGGGGTCACATGCCGATTACACCGGTGAAAGCGAGACTTACTTGGACTTAAACCATGATTATGTGCAAGCTCTAAAACAGTTATACCCCATTTTCCATCATTCAATAACTTGGCACAAATCTTAGCCTTGCAACCTGATTTAATAACCGGATGTGGTTTTAGTGTAATCTTTGAGTTCTTCTTATGCTCTCCATATTTGTGACATACAACTGTGAAATATGTAACCACTCCGTCCAATTTTTTAGTGCTTCTTTTAGTCACTCCAAATCCTTGTTGCGCACCATATTTCCTATAGTATTCATAAACCTCATCAACATTGTCAAACACCATATGCAATTTGGGCTCTTCCACAATCTGATTATTCCATTTTCCATTCTCTTCTACTTCATCATCCCTTTCGTTGTTAGACAGATCATCTACGTCAATATCCATATTTGTAGAGCTAATATCTATTTCTGATTCCATCAGTAGAACTTGCACACAACTATAAAAACAGAAAAGAAATTTTTATTAAACATTTGTTAATGTATGTACTTAAAGAAAAACATCAATAACAAATGAATATTTTGTATTTAAATATTGAGTATCAACTAAGAATAAGTCAAAATTACTTAACTGAAATAAATATTGTAGGGGGTGATAAACTAAAAATACTTCTATGTTTATTAATCTTTAAAAGGAAATAATAAAATGAATCAACTTCCAAAAAACAATAATCTTACCGAAAGACGGCGCAAATGAGAAATTAAGATGACTGATTTGCAGAGACGAATTTTGATAGGAATAATATATGAAATATTTGCAAGACTAATTTGGAGAGAACTGAAGAGAGAGGACTGAAAACTGAAAATGGTAGAGAGGGAGAAAATAGGCGGGGGGGTTTGGAAGGTTGGAGAAGGAAAAAATAATATGGATAATTAATTTGGGCAAAACGACGCCGCATATAAGCTTCTCGGGATGCAGTAAGTAGGAAATATGTATGTATAGATTTACTCATGTATGTATGTATACTGTGTATACAAACCATAAGATTACAAACTCGATTTTTAAAATAAAAAATTATTAAATAATTTATTATACTCGTACCCATCTCTCTCCAACCCTCCGAATTAAGAAGAATTTAAAAAAAAACTCACTCCGTCTCGAATTACAAAAATTATTATTGATATTTTAAAAGTATATTCAAGATATTTTTAAATTTAAAATTAATATAATTTATTTAAAATTTTATAATAATAAATCTTATAATTAATAATACATTTTAAATAATTTATTTTAATTTAAAATTATATTTATATAAATTAAATAAATTTATTTTAATTTAAAATTTAAAATTAATTTTTTAAAATCAATATTTATTTAACTACTCATGCCATGAATGTGAGAGCTTCAACTCCGTTATATGACCTACATGTCGTATATAGTTGACGGATCTATGATCTGTACATAAAAATCAAGGCACAAATTTTCTAGTGCTCAAAACAAAAGCACTAATGTAAATATTATTCAGATAGATGCTTTTCCAACTCTAGTTTAACAAGCTGTAAGAAAAGGAGGATTTAAACTACTACAATCTATTATTTTCAGAACCCATTTATAAACAGAAAACCAGAACAAACATTCCATCACCAAATATCTTCAAAGCTACTCCATCATATATCATCACTGCGTCTAATCCAAACATTGCAGGTATGATTGGAGTTTTTTTCTTCCACAAATTGTCGAATGTGAAGAGCAGCAAAAGGAGAAATAATTGTATCCTTTCGGTTCATCAAGAGAACTCGTAAAGTGCCAAGAGCTATTTAGATTTTAGACGTCTCAAGTATAAAAGTGAGAAAGAGACGCCACGCCCCAATTTACAGATCATTCCAAGTATGAGCAGCAGCCAACCGCCTCATCCGCATCCAGAGAAATGCTCTGCAGCATAGGCCTACCAAACAGAGGATAACCACCAGACTAACTGCACAAAACTCAAACAACCGAGGAGCAGGATAACCTCCTGCAGATATTTTGGATGAAAGAGAAAAGATTAACCTTACGGAAGTGCACCGAGGAACTCAAGCATCACAATTACACATTTATTAAGATAGGCGCCCCAGCTAAAAGACTGATATAGGACAACATTTATA
Organism: Hedera helix; assembly: GCA_947179155.2. NCBI lineage: Eukaryota > Viridiplantae > Streptophyta > Magnoliopsida > Apiales > Araliaceae > Hedera > Hedera helix. The sequence continues at coordinate 44,429,473 of OX359272.1, read as the reverse complement.
CGAGTAATCTCAGATTCCACATTCAAACAGCACGACAAAATTGCGTCTAGTATCCTAATTTTTCTGGAGTGGAATTAATTTTTTATTTTTATTTTTTGGTTGTGGTGAGATTGTGTTATTTTACTTTAGTTTCAAAACCTAATAAATTATTCCCACCTTGCATGAACACATAATTGTATAGTTCGAAGATAATAGTATTCAGGTCAGAGAATTACCTGTTGGAATGAAGTCAAAAGGGCTGATTTGGTACAATAAACCCAAGTGCAACTGTTTTAAGAAAGAAAATAAGAATTTACTTTTAAAAAAAAAATGTGAAGCATTAAGTACATAATTTATAGGTAGGATGTAAAACAATTCATTGCAAATAAATGTATGTGATTCCGATTCATTTTTAATACAGGTTAAGTACTTATTGCAACACACCGTACATTGCCATGGCTTCTGCAATAGTTACGGCATATTAACTCTGTAATTAAAGCGAGTCAAGAAATAATACCTATCAATTATCAAGCAAACCCAAAGTTGGGGCCCCATCTACACTTGCCATTCACATTTAAATTTTACGTCCTAACGGCCTCTGTAGGACCTTTATTCACCGCTAAAAATGAATAGCTTTTAGTAGTTTTGCTCTAGTAAGACTTCTATAGATTGCCACCTGCTTTCAAAGATGTTTTTCTTCTTATCTAGATCTAGAACCAAAATACAAACCAAATAATACTCGTATCAAATCATTATTGCACGTACAACCTTATTCCTAAAGACAATTAGCACTCACCCATTTTGTTGTTGATTTATCAAAAGCTACACCCACAACTTACAATAATAGGAAAGTTAGAGCTCTCTATGCACAACATTTATCATCAGTGAGACCAATAAGCAATGACACCACATTTACATGAGCCTTTCGCTTGATCACCATAATGGATTTGGAAAACCATATCTAACTGACATGACACCACCCCAAAATGTTTATAACAAAATAAAATTAATCTCTGCTTAACCTGGAACACCATACGAGTAGACTAGAAAATGGACCATCAAGTAATATTCTGACCACTAAAACAAGTTAAAATATAGACATTATCAATCATAATGCTCCAGCAGTCCCGAACAGCTATGACTTTGTAAGAACCATTCCTTAAAGTAGCAAGATGGATTGTAATATGAGAAAGAAATCTATCATTTCTTTTGTAGATAAAAAGCCACTGTATTTGAAAGAGCGCTGTCATCTTGTGCCCAAGAGTGTCGAAGAATTACTTCTAAGAATAGAACGTTACACCACATTTACCTGATTTAACTATGAACACTTGAACTCACATATAGCTCCAATATTCTGAACAATTACGATTTGATTGCATTGCAAAACCACCTCAACAGCGCAACTTAATAAATTTTAGTAAAACTTTATCATATATAAGCAACCTAGAAGGTTTTACAATTCTACTTTTTATTACATTCACTCTAAAATACCTGAACGTGAATATAATCACCCAAATTCTGGACAACTATGATTTGTTGCATTGATTAACCTCCACATCAGTGTGACTTAATAAACCTGAGCAAGTATCACTTCATCATACTAAACAACCCAGAACATTTCACAATTCCATTTTTTTAGTTCTCTCACTCTAAAACCTGCAATTAATTTACTACTTTTGTATATCACAAATAAATATCCTTCAGCTAACTGCACATTTATGTTATTTAACTATAAATCCTGAACTCACATATAATTCTCCAAAATTCTAAGCAAATATGTTTTGATTGCATTCCATAATCCTCCAACAAAACATAGGCTATAAATTTAGTTGTTACAAGCTATGTATAAGATATAGATTAAATTTGGAGAAAGAAAAAAGCACTAACTACTTCACAGTACTCGCAGGAAACATTTTAGCTTTGTAAAAAGCTAAAACTTGAACTACAAAAAACGAAAATAAAAAGCAAAAATGAAAAATTCAGTTCACACATTGTTCGAGTAATTATTCAGTGAACTTACACCAACAAAGCGTGCAGTATAATAATTAACTCTGAATCTATCAGGATCCATCAGTCCTTGGAACATTCTTTTGATGAGAAGTGGCAATGCAAGTGCATTCTGACAAGGAAAAGAGGAACAATCATATGGGATCTCAGATAAATTGTACTTTTGTTCATATGAAGTGCTTGAAACATTGAAAAAAAGGTCAAAAGCATTGATAAACATGCATAATTTCTTTCACACGATATATAATCTTCATATCATAAAACCTATAATTGGCGTGTAAATGCTACACTAACTTTAAACAACTGAATGATCATAAAAACAAATACCAGGCTCCAACACATTTTCCTGAGAATCATATATGTACCATATACTTTCTAGTGGTCGCATTACATCAAAATTCTATACTTCAAGTTATTTTTACCCCATAGTCACAATCACCAATGATAGACTAACTGCACAATCAACCATTCAAACCCTTGTTAAATATATGGAGCTTAAAAGGTGGCGTTACTTTATAAACTGTGCTTGTTGAACAAATTAAAGACTAACTGCAAGAACAACCATTCAGCCTCAAGTGGTATATGCAACACAAAAAGTTGCCTTCACTTCATACTCATTAAATTTCCTTTAATTCATAACCCATAATTGTTAAACAAGTTAGTGGTAGCACTGTGGGTGTAAAAGTTTGAAAATTCATAGTAGTTGTGTTGATTATTTGCTTCAAGTCTTTTACTATTTTCTGCCCAACAAGTTGTATGCAATACAATAGCATTAAACTTAAGATCTCCATATTTTTTTACTTACTCTTTTCCCTGTCTTTTCAACCAGATGATGGTTTTCTTATGTTTCACAAGCGGTGAAGAGTTTTTTGCATATCTTGTTTAAACATTCCTTTAAATAATTTTTCTTTTGAGAAATTAGTAATCACATTTGTTCAACATAATGTTCCAAAAGCTTTTTGTTTAGCAGCTTTTAGGGACCAAAAGTAAGCAGGCTTTATAATCAGTGAATTGTAACGGTGTTTTTTTCTTGATTATTATAAAGCGAAACAGTATCTCACTCGAGTGCTAAAGCCTAGAATGTACTTTTAAGAGAGGAAAATAAGTTGACAGATGGATTAATGATCAAAAGTTACAAAATTAAATGATGCAGAAAATGTTATAAATGAATTATTTGGTGGGAAAAGAGCAACATCATCGTGAGGTTTATACAGTATTAATCATAACATAATCTGTATTAATTAAGAAGACACGGTTCCTTATGGCAATGATATAATAATGTATTAATTTCAACATGTCATTTTTACAAGTATATTGGTGCACACGTCCTTGTAAGAGCATGAAGTTTGCATAAGAGAGTGGAGAATCTTGATATTTCCTATCGGTATTTTAATAACAGAAGTTCTCCCATTTAAGCCGTGCAGAGCTACATCTCATTGTTCTATTTAATTCTAATTTGTCTTTTGTTAACTTTTCAGGAGAGTTCACTTTTGTTTGAGGATTTGGTTCAAGGGGTGTTTTCATTTGTATAGGGTTGTGGTATAATTGCTTCTCACAGGATGTGATTTTTTAGATCCACCTGTTTTTGTATGCTTCCCTAGGATGGTGCCTTTTTGGCGTCTTTTCAGTTAGTACATCATAGACAAAATTCCCCATCTTGAAAGACGGTTAATAAACTAATCTGAGTCATAGTAAAATAACGAGGGCAAGGCGAAGAAGGAGAGAGGGAGAGCACAAATCATCAGCTCAAAGGTCTCTAGCCAAAACTATATAGCATAGAAATGTAAACCTACCTGCAGGAGACCATGGACACCACCTTGATATAGGCCATTATACCTGCGAACATTGTCCAAGACCTCAATCACTTCCTTATCCTGCCGACTCAATAAACACACCTCTGGCGTCAACGTGCTAATGAGGCGACAGCAAATGGGACACTTGCATTTCTGCAGCGATCGCTTGTAATTCCAGAACTGCAAAATGCAATTGCCTGCAGAATGAAAAATACACAGCAAGGTATAAATTTTACAATACTGTAAAATAATTATTCCATATTAATATGGAAAACTCTCTACATTTTAATTTCCATATATTCTTAAATATAGGATTCTTGGTCACTAATTTCCATCAACTGAAAGCAGTCTCGCGGAGAGAAGTATCTCTTGAAAGTTATTGACAAATATTAGTGTTCAAGGGAAAAGTTATATCCAAGTTCAAACAACAAATCAGAGATTATTCTATGAACCAAACCAACATTATAGCCAACTATTTAAAACTCAAAGAAATAATAGATCCTCAAGAATAATAGTTTGTTGGGTTTAAATTAAGAGCGTACTTGTTCTTCCTCTTAAAAAATCAAGACATTGATAAACTTAACACTACATTCTACCAAATGCAACAGTCAGTTAAGTTAGGAAGTGAAGGAATTCATGATCTCAGGTTCTTAAATAGGAAATGTGATTAAGCATTTATGATATCTTTTGCAATATTCTCATCACTGCAACAACCTGCAAGCCCCATCTTTACTTGCCAAAATGAAAATATGTCTAAATTAAAACATAGCAGTATTAAATTAAAGGGGCAGAGAGGGAGAGACAGGCAGTTATGAATCCTGTTGCTGCTGCTTTCTTTTGCAACTCCCTTTCATCGAAAATTATAAAAGGAAATTTCAAAAACTAATCAAATAGATGTATTCATCACTATCAAATATAATCTTATTGCTTGGTGACAAAACTGATACAGGGTTTTTTTATATTTTCAAAGTGTCGTTATAGGTGTACAATGACAATTTACATGTGAAAATATCAATAAAAAAAAAACATTTGAAAATATCATTTCCAAACTCCAAAACATTTTGTGAGCAAAAGATAAAAATAATAGGATTTCCAAATGTGAAACCCATTAAAGCACAAATCAAAGACAACCCATGATATAAATGAAAAAGGCAAAAAAACAAAAGAAACAGAAAATGAGAACTAATACCGCAAAACCAGTGTCCACAGTTAGTTTTGCAGGGAAAGGTGAAATCCCCAAAGCAGATTGGGCAAATATCATCAGCAGGAGGACTATCATTCACTCTCTTCCTCTCTCCTACCACACCGATCTCTCTGTCCCCTCCAATAGATCCCGAAACAGAGCTTCCTATACCTTCTTCATGAACACCAACAGCTGGAGAATGACTAGGGTTTTCCATTTCAGTCTTTCTCTCTCCTACAAAATTACTAGCATCAGAGTTCTGAATACCTGATTTTCTGTTTCTAAGCAGGGAAATAGTACGCCTCATCATTTCTTTAATTTATCTGTATCAAAGCAAAAATTCGAGGGTGTTTTATAAATATTCTCTAAACCACATTGCGATGGCCATATATACATATACATACATATTACGTGTAAAACCTCACATTCATCGCTGTTTCTCTCCCCCGGTTTACGTATTTCGTGGGCTGTATGTCATAATAAAAAGAGAGGAAGAAGAATTGGACAGGAGTTTGAAATGATGATGAAGGCGGCAAAATCTAAAATCTAAAATCTAAAATTAGAGATTATGATGATCCCACACACCCACCATTTCTACTCCTACCTTTGCGACACGCAGCTCTGCATTACTCTCCGTGGGACCCACCCACACCACTGGTTTGTTGTCTCCTTATCACATCACCTTATCCTCTGTTTATTATTGTTTATTATAAGATAAGTGTACGTACGGATTAATTATTCATTAATCTCACGTAATATTTTAAATTAATTATATTTTTTATTTTAATAAATTATTTTTTATTTTAATAAATTCAGAATTACATATAGTAGGATACAATTAAAATAGAGAAGAATTACACAACTAAAATAGAGAAATATGATTGATCTGAAATATCACGTGACTGTATTTCAGGACTATGGAATAATTTTCCGTACGTAACACCAAATATAATTTAAAATATTATATTTTAATTTTAATTATTAAAAAATAAATTTTATTATGAAAATTTGTGTTAATTTTATTTTTTAATAATTAAAATATATATAATATTTAATTATAACGTGTATAAAATTATTTTTTATTATAATGCTACAAATGAAATAGCACCTTTTTTTTTATATGTATTATTTTGAAAAATAATGGAACAAATATAAATATAATTAAGTCAAAAAAATTACCCCTTTTGGACTACTACCGAGTCACCGGCGTTTTACTTATTAAATTTTGCTATTGATTGTATACTATTTTAAGAATTGGAGATCAAAACTTGAATTCAAATTGTTGTAAGAGCTATTTGGCGCACGAACTTTACCCCTAAATGTCCCTTTACTAAAATTGTTGATTTTTTTTAAAAATGATGAGTACGGAATTTCTGTTTTGCCACTCCCCAAAATTGTTGACTGTAACTCTCTTGGTGGTATTCTCTTGGTGCACGTTCAGATGCAGGCTGCTATCCGTCCGCTAGCTGACTCGTATTTTTCTTTTTAATCTCACCCGTTGGATATTAAAATATACAAATTAGATAGTGTTTGTTATATTTTAATTCATAATAAATACTTATTAAAAATCACTCTCATATCTATATAATAAAATACAATTTATTTTAAATTTAAAATTTAACAAAACACAACAACGGTTAGAATTTTTCAATTTTAATCTAATGACTCATATTTCATCTTTCACACCCCCAAATCAACACTCAATTTCACACTCATTCATTCAAATTTAAATTCAAAATAATAATATTTCACACACACACACAAATTCCACCCAAATCAACACTCCATTTTACACCCATTCATTCAAAATAATAATAATAATGATAATAACAATAATAATAATAATACCAAATCAACACTCCATTTCACACCCATTCATTCAAAATAATAATAATAATGATAATAACAATAATAATAATAATGATGATGATGATGATGATGATGATGATAAAAATAATAATAACAATAATAATAATAATAATAACAATAACAATAATTATGACAATAATAATAATAATAATAATAACAATAATAATTATAATAATAATAACAATAGTAATAATAACAACACCAACAACAATAATAATAATAATTATTATTATTATTATTATTATTATTATTATTATTATTATTATTATTATTATTGTTGTTGTTGTTGTTGTTGTGGTAGTGTGGTGAATTATGATAATTGTTATTGATGATTGTAAATTTTGTAGATATGTTTAAATTTTTCTGAATATATATTTTTAAACGAAAATTAATTACTATAGTAGTGTGGTGAATTATGATAATTGTTATATATGTTTGTAAGTTATTTTAAGTTGTAAAACGTCTTCAAGTAATGTAGTATTTTTCGAATTTTAATCTAATTTTTTGTTACATCATGCCTCTAAGACTTAAGCACGGACAATTACTAGTATATATATATTATGACATTCACCGATCACAGTAATCATAATAATTTGAATAAGCAGAAATCAAAAGCAAATCTCGCCTGTCACAACTTGAAAAAATGACTCAATTTCGTGAGATGGAAGGTGAGTCATACAAATTTATATTTGGCAAACCTTAACAATTAAATCTTCTATTAAAAAATCAACAAAAAACTAGAAATCTGATTTCATTTTATTTTTTCATTTCTCACATAGATCTCATTTACATCAAAATAATATATAAAACACACTCTTCAAGGCACCGAGTACTATGCATACATGCTGCGTGTTCAAAAAATCACACCCTCATATTGATAGGTTCTTCCAACACGAGTGTAACAAATCTGATATATAAAACTGCACTGTATCTTCTACTACAGATTGGTGAAATCACAGATAAACAAAATTTTCTTCCCCGTTATGAAACAGAACCAATGGGAGCTGATAACTTACCTGTGCCTTGAACACCTAATACCATCTTGCTCATGAACTTAGTTTCCTGCTGCTGTTGACCATGAAGGTAACACTCGCCCATCGCCATTCTGATTTGCAATCGAGTGGGAGCCATTATATTCAACATCATATATAGAATCATCGAAATTTATGTCATCCATTAAATCATTGTAGTGATCAGGCTCTTTGTAATCAATAATGTTGACAGGTTGATTCGGCCTTTTCAGTGCCCTTTTCTTTGATCTCCCAGTGCTATCCATGAAATCGTTGTCTTTTGAATCCCCGTTCAAGTTAATGACCACGTCTCTTCTTCTCTTTGCAGAATCAGCACTGTCGTTGCTACTGTGGCCATTTTTGTCCGACTTGTAGTGTTCGTTGATAGTTGCCTCAATAGCTTCCAACACCCGATCTCCATATTTGTTTATTTTTACACTAAATTAATTCAATGTGTTCATTAAAAGCTTGCTAACAATAGCTGATTCAAAGGTTTAGCCTAAAATTAAAACTTACTTGCCAATGCCACTAATCTCAAGAAGCTCTTCTTTACTTCTGGGAATTTTCGTGCTGATCTGCTGCAATATAGCATTTCTAAACAAAAAGAGAAACAGCGAGTTATCGACATGGTTGTTTATGCTAATAAAAATAAATGTGAGCTTACCCAAATATGTGGTACGCCATCACCCCTTCCCCTGCTTCCTTGACGAGAACAGTTCGAAGCATTCGCAGAGAAGAGTATAGTTTGGCTGAGAGGTTCTATAGAACATAATTCAAAAGTTTAGGGCAATTAGACTTTGGACGAAAAGAATCAAGAAACATCAAAAACTGCTCATTAACAAACCAAGTCTGCTTCTGCTTGAGGTTGGGCTTGAGTGTCTCCTAGTGGAGGACTTAGCTTTGCGGATGTTAGTGAACCTTTGGCTGGAGTTGCTTCACATCTACCAGATTTAGATGCTTTTACAGAGGAGGGGAATCTGTAGCATACATCAAAGTTGTCTCAAAATGCACGTTGCAGTTTAAAGAAAACGATAAAATATTCAAAATAATTATAGAAAAATATGGACCTTAATTTAATTGTCTGACCACCGGTACAGAGATTGTAGGCCTTGGCTTCATTCACCTGAAGTCAATAAATTGAATGAAACCGCACTTGTCTCTACATGCTAACCGTTAATAAAGAATAAGAAAACAAATATTTTCTCCTTTCAAGAACAAAGTTCAAACGACAGATCAATTATAGAAGCACTACGACATTTTTAAAGCAGTTTTAACACTTTCTTGCTTCACTTGAGAGAGAAAGCAAAACAAGTTACTTTAGAATATCATTATCATAAGGTTTGTAAAGTTGTTACATCTTGCCTTTAGCACTGATGATACAGATCCGTACGTATCACTTTTCTTTACATCCTCCGCAAGAAAATCCTCAGTAACTAGATGACGCAACACGCGTGATGCCTCACCCTTAGCTAAATGTTTTCCAACTCCATGCATGCTCAAAGAATTATGCCTGTGTTTTTTTACCTAGATTTAGACATCAACAAGGTGCTAGTAAGGTTGATGAAATAACACGAGAACAGAAAGTAAAGTAGAAAAGTAACTTTCAGACATACAAATTGGTTCAAGGAACCTCTGTAGACTTCCAAGACATGAGAAGCTGAAAACTGCTGTCGGACTGACTTGACTAGCTCAACCTAGACAATAGATGGCACAAAAATCATTGTTGGGGTGAGAAACTAGAAAAGGACTCAAATTGAGACATATCTAGTATGGAACATGCATCTAACAGCAAAGTTGAGGAGAAGTTTGGAATTACTATAAACTTCCTTACCAATTGCTTCGCTATCTCAGTGACATCCTTCTCAACAAAAGTTTGTATCTTGGAGCAATTGTCACATGTTTTTCTACAGTTGACAGAATCAAACTTTTCCCCAAAATGAACAAGTTGCAGGAAACGTCGACAATCAACATCATTTTCACAGTAACTAACCTGAGAAAAAGTTAATAAAAGAAATAAAAATTAAGTTTCCTTGACATAATTTTTACATCGACAGAAAAACTTAAACAGAGTACCATTCGTAAAAGATTTTCAGTGTTTGTTTCGAGTATCCTCCCTGGATTTGTGATACTTGCACGACTATAGCCAGATGCAAAGGTACTTTGTTCAACAGCTCCTTGACTAATCATATGTTTGACACGTATCTGCAGACGGAGAAGAACGTGCAATTGCAAATAAAATTTTACGAGAAGACAAATTAAGGGTCTACGGTGCAATGGCCAGATGGTTAACACCTTAATGTAAATTATTGATTTCCAAATAAAACAAGGACCAGCAGAAAAGATTACTTAAACCAATTAAACTTCTTACATAATCACTATAACTGTAATATAACACACAAGATGAACGCTGACCATCTCTACCAGCACGGCCACACTCCTATAACATGGAAAGAAAGCAAAACCATCCAAATTAGTAACTCTAAGCTATTTCAGTTGGTGCATCATGCCAAAGAACTACTTATTTAAAAGCAAGAGAAGTAATGATATAATTTCATAGATCACCTGATGGTAGCCTTCAATGGATTTAGGGAGTGAATGATGAATTACAAATCGAACATCTGGTTTATTGATACCTGAAATAGAATGTCAATATATGTCAGTTCTCAGTATATAAGCCTCATTTAAAATGTTAGCTCAACAGAAATCAATGATACCCATTCCAAATGCCACTGTTGCACATATTATGTTAATCTCATCTTTGCTCCACTGTTTTTGAACAAATGCCCGCTGAGCGGGATCCATGCTACCGTGATAAAATGCTGTTTTGTGTCCGCATTCCTGAACAGTGTATAATGTAAATGCTGTTAGAAGTTATTAAAAACTTATTCTTTAACTGTAAATCTATTGTAGATCTTAGTAATTTTCTTCTCTAGAATTTTTACATTTTTCCGAACCAAGACTTGGAAAAAGTATCAAATTAAGAAGTGCATAAAAAACAAATAAAAAAGATCCAAAAGCAAGCAAACAGAGGGTTATATGCCACAATCAGTTGAAATTATTCAAAAATTTAACGTGAAATTGTGAGATGTATCTGATATCGACTCAAACTGTTGTGAGAAATGCATTCCAGATAACTTCATATCAGAGAGCAAGGGTCCCCACAGCTAATTGGCAAATAAATCAAATATCTATATTCTATCCACTACCTTTGTGTTATAAATTTTGCCTTAAATATGGTATTTAAATATAATTTGATCAAACAACAGAGAAGTTTTAAAGTGATTATGTGACATTTCTATGATTCAAAGGTAGTATAAATTGAGAATAACTGAATTATATTAGCATTCCTAGTCACTTATTATACTATCCATCCTATATGTATACTAGGCTAAGGCCACTACTGCAACTTTGAACCATGGTTATGCCTCTTTCCTCTTTATATTTATAAGTATAAAGGAGCTCTTAAATTGATAGTAAAGTTATTATAACCTTAATGTACAATGAGATGCACTATAAGCTACGAAATATAGTCAACACCTCTCAATAAGAGCACAAACATTTTTCCCTGTAAGAGAAGCAGCAAATATTTTTCAGTATGAGGAGAAGAAATTTCTAATCCAACTCAGAAAGATGAAGTCTATGCCTGCAATTTGACAGGGAGGGTATGGAACAAACATTTGTGCAGAGCGGGTATGGGGAGTGGGGACGCACACTCATATACTTGACGAAGTACCTAACGCGCTTCTCTCATTAAATTATCCAATCACAAGTTTTATACAGAAAATACAATATAGAATCAAATGAGCAGCCACTTTCAATTATGAACTGAAAATTTTACGCACTTTCAAGAACATAGTTGCAAATTTTGATAGTTCTTTATTTTTTTAAAGGTCGTCACACATTGATAGTTCTTATATCTGGCCACTGAATTATTAGGAAATACCACCTTATCCTGCTAGCATATCTTCATATTATGTTAAACATTTGTCCCTACGGAAAAAAGGGAAAACAAAATGAAGTGAACATAAACAAGGAGATAAACCTGTAACTTTTCAGCAACTTTCTCACAATCCATTCTTGAAAGACAATATATTATTCCGCACTCATCACGATGATTTTCTTTAATGAAGGTGTCAATATCGTCCATACATTTTTTTGTCTTGGGGAGTAAAGAATACCTGAGATAATGCAAAGGTTATATCACTGCTTCTTTCAGCAATGGTTTGTATTAGATTCAGCACTTACTGCAAATTTGGACGATTGAAACTTTGACGGAAAATAATGCAATCAATTAGACCAAGAGCCTGAACAACATCCTCTTTGACACTTGCTGTGGCTGTAGCAGTTAAAGCCAACACCGGCGTACGTGGGAACTTCTGTTTCAAGATACCAAGACCCTGTACATGGTATATCCTAAACTGGTTAACATTGATCAAAACAAGTTAAAAGTTGATTGCACAAATTTGAAAGCTCCAGAAAGCACAACCTGATAATCTGGTCTAAAATCATGTCCCCATTGGCTCACGCAATGAGCTTCATCAATTACAATCCTAGCAAGTAATTCACGAGCATATAGCCTCTCCAAGTGTCGCAGCAAAACATCACTCCTATTCAAATTTCATTTTATTACAGTCTAGTAACACAATACAGTTATAGCATAATAAATCAGCTTGCAATTAATACATTGCAACATTTTTCATCTAATGGCATGTGGTTTTCATGTTTGAATAGGATTCTTAAGGAAGAAATCCTATTATTCAACACATCATCAAATCCTTTTATCTCATAATCAGTTCAAATTATTGGTCAACTAGCTACCTCACAGAGATTGTGAAAGAATATGTAATGTTTTTCGTTCCAAAGCAAACTTAATGACATACCAAAAACTACTTTCTCCTCAAGATGCTGGCACAATTTTATGTTCAGAAATACATGGTTGCAAATTCATTCATTCCAAATCATATAAGTAATATAAATGTCATTCTTAGGTCAATCTTTAATTAAACGCATAACTCGTGCTTCTTCACACTCTTAAGACTGATTGAACTAGTGATTCTGTCATTGTTTGATGTCAAACTTTTAAACTTAAGGGGACAAAACTTACTTTGCTACTTTCTCTGGGGTGACATATAAGAGCTTGTATTTACAATCTTCTAAACAAAGCTCTCTAAGAATCTCCTGCTGCTCAGTCCACTCCATATTGGCACTTAAATAAGCAGCAGGTATGTTTGCCTGTTGTACAATTTTCCAACCACCCCACGGCCAAGAGTGAAAAAGAAAAGATGCTGTTAGATATGACATATAAAGAATACTAGCATTTACAAAAGTTTTAATGCACTGAAAAATACCTGCAATAGATGCATTATTTGATCTTGGATCAGCGAAACAAGAGGCGAAATTACCAATGTTATCCCTGGGCAAATATATGCAGGGAGCTGCACAAAAACAGTATGCAGAACATGTTAACTCCTATTTTACAGATTAGTCAAAATTTGTACTTTCCAGTTCACAAGTAACAGGCCTCTAAAAGATATGCATGAAACACCAATCAATTAGAATGAAAAAATGAGAGAGATTCCTGCAACTTTGTGATTAAAATTTACTTCAACATATACAAACTGGAAAAAAAGCCCAAAGGGATGCATAAAAAAAATATGATGCAGACAATATAATAGAGATTTGAAGAGAAGAGCATATTTATGAAAAGAAAAATGAAATAGTACTGTCTGACTTGTGTACTATCAGATCTGATACAATTTTCCATCTACTTAGTATCATAATCTCGATTCCTACCATCATAACCAAAGCTTCTCGTGTGATGTGAATTTGAGAGAAATCTTTATTACCTGATATGTCAGGCTTTTCCCTCCTCCAGTAGGCATCAAAACGAATACATCACGTTTACTCATTGTAGCATTTATCACCTCTCTTTGGTTGGGGCGAAAGGAGTGATTTCCAAATACTCTCTTGTTATTGTCCTTAGGAGTGAAACAAATGAACAACAATCAGGACAACATTCAGTGCAAATTGAAGACTTTTAGATTAGTGTGAATACAGACCTCCAGCTTCTTCGTCCAATGGAACTCTCGACTACTCCACGTTTTGTCATTTGAACCCTCAATATATTTTACATCAACATACTTTGGGATGAATGGTTCCCTCTCTACAGGAGTTGGTGGTACACCATATGATGAGTTCCATCTATCAAACCCATCAGGCTCATTGCGCATGTGAAACTGGGAATCAAGTCTCACGGGATCAATCCTGAATGCAACTGTTGGAGGGGTTTCATATATAAATGTCCTAGGAGCAGCTGTGGATGCAGAAAAATGTGACTTTTGCCTCTCTTCATCAGCTGATGTAGTACGAAGATGTTTCTCGAGTTGTTGAATTTGTTTATTCAGCTGCAACCTGACAGAGTAAGTGCAAACTAACATAAGGGCAGTAATCAGAGAATTTCCGTATCTTAATTAACAGAACAAGATGCGTGCAATTCAGTACAGACAAAGAAAAAGACATAATGAAGATGAACAATTTTTTCCACTCATTCGTTTATAGAGGGGTTCACTTCTTTTGTTGTTTCCTTGCCTCTAAATCAAACTAGCCTTTATATCAATGTGGAGAACAAGTGACAAAAAGGGATAGTGGGAAACAAAGCAAACCTATCTTGACGAAGCTTCTCTATCTGATCAGGATCTAGGTTACTAACATTGTCAAGAAGATCATTTGATATGGAAATTAGCATGTCTTTCATGCCCTGCAAATGATTTGCAGCTTCGTAGCAAAGTCCCAACTGTACCAATGTCAAGCTTAAGTAATCAGAGAAAAGTACCCGCCACTAACGGCATCACAAAATATTGGGAGTAAAGTACCGTGTACCTTTAAACCGTGACTGCAGTTCACGCACAGCTCTGGTGGCAAACAAGTCTCTTCAGTTCTTGTATCATTAACCTTAATTACAGTTGGAGTAATTGGTGGAAACTTTGATATTGATGGTTGAGGTGTACCAGACGATTGGTAGTGTTCCATAACAATCTGGTCCACATCAAGATTCTGAAACACAAGTCAATTTATTAAGATGCGCAAATCTATGCAAAAAAATATCATAAACTACTAAAATCAACTCATTTGTTACTTGAACGACAAAAATTAACACATTATCGAAAAGCATATGTATTGCATTTTTTCAAAGATTGTGAAGGCATTGACTTACCAAAACTAGGACAAAATATGCTACGTATGTACCTCTGTGTGTGTGTGTGTGTATTGTTTATAACTCTATTAGTTGGCTAACTAGGTCAACTGAATTGAAGAATCCAAATGCATTAAAGGTTCAAAATTTATGACTTCTTGTATAAATGAACTAAACCTGTTACATTACAAGTCAATGTCAAGCCACTGCGTTTTTAGACAACATCATTAACTACCTCAAGTAAGTCATCATCACCAATGTCATCTGGGAAAGTGTTCTGAAACCCATTAACTGTACTTGCATGAGCAGTCTGATTGCTGGATAATCCATTGATCACACTTGCATGAGAATAATTATGCATTGAGACGTGAACCTCATTTTGCCTGCTAGCCGCCTTCTCAGAGACATGAGAAGTACTTGACGGAAATAAACTATCCATGCCTTTAGATTTACCAATCCCTGTATTATTTGCATTGAAATTTTTATATGTGGGCACATTGCCTGAGAAGTTGTTATTCGCATCAGATGAAGTTCGCGGATATTTTCTCCTCGCATCTTCAGACGCGCTAACATCCTTAACTAGCGGTAAGCTTCTCCCAGGTTTTATATAATTCCTCGAAGACAATTTAATGCTGGAAATAGCTTGGCAAGCCTGCCAAAAAAATTACTTACTAAAGTCAACACAGAGACTGACCATAGTATCAATATATTCAAAATAAATTATGTTAACTGAAAATCAAGTAAACACATTTTTGAAAGATTATTTAGCTTTTCATGATATAAAAATAAACTATATTTCGAGACGTGAGAAAACTACTTTATTTATCTTGATACATTTAAAGCAATATTAAGAGGACAAAGAATAGATTCATTAAAGAGAATAAACTGAGGTCAAGAGATACCCTTTCCAGAACAGGAAAAAGGTGAAATTGTAAATTAGTCCATCACTAAGCTATTATTAACGGGGGGAAATAATGAGTACATTAAATGGTAAGATAAGTAATTCCTTAGAACCGGTTAACTTTAAAAATAATCACCATGACTCGTGTCCAATATTTCTGTTACCTTTTCTACTAGTGTACTGTGCACTCCTTTAACATTCTGAACTTGACAAGCTATTGGCCTAGAAAGATGATGACAATTGACAAAATTAGAACAAATGGATAGTGAAGCCCGAATGTATTTATACGGCTTAAATAGGATTCTATAACGTGATGAAAAATATGCATATCTCAAGCTTAGGACAATTAATATAATAGCTATTTGAGCTTTTCTGGAATTGACAAGTAATAGAAAATTAATAATCAAAATTACGCAGCTAAATATTATTAATTACAAGCAACCTACCAACATTTCACAATAGTCCTCAAACTTTTATATTACATGACTAAAAGCACTAAAATAAAATATAGGTCTAGTTATATGTGAAAGACAAGTCCAGTAGAACAGCTAGCATATTAGTATAACTTAATAAAAATTTGTAGCACATTATTACATGGATAAGCAAATCAGGTCATAAATTTTAGCAACCATAAGATGCAATCATTTAAAACAAAAAGAGAACATCATACATATATCCCATCTCTAATAACTGAAAGGTAAAGTTTCAAATTATTAGTGCTACTCCATACATATATAAACCTCAAGCTATATTAATGTCAAAACTTCTATAAATTGCATACCTAGCCGCCATTGCTCCTTCAATACAAGGTTTTTGTGTCGACAGCGAGAAGAGAAAATTTGAACTTAAGAATTTATCTTGGTTTGAAAAATTCCCATGTGCTTTGACATGTTGAGACCAGTTAACTTTTGGACATTTTTCACCAGATACAGAACCTCCACTACAGCCGTTTCCACTGATATGAACACCAGAAGCAGTGAACTAATCAAGTAAGTTATATACCTTTTTTTTTTAAATGAAAGAAAGAAGGAATGACTCATGAGGAGTGAAAAGAACAATTGTTTCTTGCCTCATGATATTTTCCTTGATCATCAGTAAACATATTCATCTAATGTGAAATAGTCCCCCTGTTCAAAAAACCTGCTTCAGATTAGCCCTGCTAACTCAAAATTTGGGATAAAATGAAAATAAATTAAGGAACATCTAAAGCAACAAAGACAATAAAATCACATGTGGCTCTTCAGAATATGGAAGAAGACAAGAACACAACAGTATTATTGTTATAAAGTCATTTCTTGCGTTGTGCAACTCTTACAAATCAACAAATCCATTCACCAACATCCAGTGGTACTGTTCTTGCTAAAGAAATATGTGCCCGTGTACAAACAAAACCCTGCAATTAAAATTCCCCATCATAATTGCATCAGAAAAGGAAGACATGATGTACAATAGAGAAATTCAAGCAAACATAAGAAATGAATTATTTGCTGGCTTGGCACATATGATTATCATCGTACTTCTGAGAATATCTTGCCAAAAAAATAATTTATACTTCAGAAACCATTGTTGGCGATTTGATACAAATCCTACTATGTGTACTTAGCTTGCATTCATAATTGTGCTTATCATAATATCATCTATGTGTACTTAGCTTACATTCATAATTGCAGCCTTGATTCTAAAACTTTTCAAAGTTGGGCACATATACCATGTCAAGTTACCGGTCATGCTATAACACTCCCTCTCATAGTCTCATGTGAGATTGCATATCACACTAACATAAAGAGGTAACCAAAGTGGAAGATAATCTAAGATTTTGTAAAACAAAAGCACATGTACCATGTCAAATTACTGATCACTCTGCATGTTTAAATTATCAAAAAATAAAGCACAATTGAAAATTTGATTTATAATGCTCGAACACGCTGATCTTAGTTGAAGTCAATTTATATAGTTGAGAATCATAGAAAAGTAGTAAAAAAAAATGCAATCTCTACATCCCAAGAACTAAAGTTCCCTATGAAAGATTCTTGGTTTGATTGACATAGGAATTCAGTATCTGTAAATTATATAATCTTTCCAGTTAATAGCTTATGGAGTTACTTATATCCAAGTTTTCGTGCTTTTGTGTAGTTCTTCCAAGGGTGATGGCTTATTCTTCTTATTCATCTTCATCTCTATTGATTTAAACAATGTTATCTGGATTCATTTAGGTTTGTGCAGCCAAGACAGGAGAACACAGTACAGGAACATGGTATGCTACACATGCTAAAATGTGGTAAGCTAGTAGCTTTACATGAGTGCTTGTAGTTACCGATATTACGTGTTCGAGTAATTACCAAGAAGGAACAAAGTAATTGAAAATATTTAGCACAAAAAAAAACAATTCAAAATTGAGTAGGAAAACAGTTACCATGAATAAAAAATTTGAGGATACCACCCCCAAACATGTCAAAATACAACAACATAAAAGCATATAAACATTCAAACACTGCAATCAAACTTTAAAATTTGCTTCCCTTGAGCAAAATTCCCACATTAGCTAATGATAATTAAGAAATGCATAAGTAAAGCAAACAAATTATGTCTAATACACATTCATATACAAGTGACTATATGATAAAATCATTGCTGTTCTAAATAAACCATGATTTCTCAGTGGCAAACGTGAAAATAATATACTGTCCTATAAAATCCTAACCCATTTAGGTTTGTACTTTTGTAGACAGAACATTAAGAGATTATAATCACTACACAACCAGAAAGCTCATTTTGAAATATGGAGATATAAAAGCTCACCGTTGAATGATGAATTTGAGCTTTAAGCTCAATCTGGCGGATTCCGACGAGAAAGAAAAACTTAAAGAATTTGTCGCCGATATGGAGAGAAGGTATCGGTTGTGTTGATTCTAGGAGAAGCTTTCGAAATCAAAGCGCGGTAATGAGGAGTCGAGTGGCGGGATAATTTTGCACAAATTTTAATGGTGCTCGTTTCTAACCCGACCCGAAAGTCTCTATTACTTCCATGAGATGCAGTGTCAATGATCCTTGACCATCTTTTAAAGAAAACGAAAATAAATTGATTAAAATTTTAAGTTTTGTTTTCAATTCATTTGTTACTGAATTTTTTAATTAACAGAAAGAACAAAAAATTAAATTATTTTTTTAGCCAAATTTTTTTGTCAAAAAATAACGAAAAACTAAATAAAATAAGATTACTTTTTATAATTTCTACCTTTTAGATTATAAACATAATAAAAAATATATAAAAAAAAATTAGTAATTTAAATATGAAATTTAAGTTTTCTTTTATTTTCCTTTATAAACTTAATAACAAAAAAAATACTAATTTATATTATTTTCTTTTTCATTACAAATTAAATTTATATTTTTTTTGTTTTTCATCCCAAACTCAAAAACAGAGCGTAAATTACTATGTCCAACTAACAATTATTTATTTCGGTGATTGATATTTCAATTTTTGCTATTAAGTGGTCAAATTTTAATTTTTTTTATTTACGTTCAATAAAATATGTTAAGTCACAAATTGATGACGTGGTTTGCTAACTAAACCAATCAATATTAACTTGTAATTTAAAAATGATATTTTAAATATAAAAAAATATTTATTAACAACAAATGGTAAAAAATCATGAAATATATGATGTTTTTACACTTCAATATTTAATAAATGTGAAATAAGTCATTTAAAATAAAAAATTTAAATTACACATAAGCATTAATTGTTTTAGTCAATATTTCACGTCATCAATTTATAAAGTGATATGTAAAATTGAACATAATTGAAAAAAATAAAAATATTTGATCACCTGATGTAAAAATTAAAAAAAAAATCATCGAAGTGAAAAAAAAATCAATAATTCAGAATATCAATTTATATTTTAACCTATTTTTTAATACAAAAAACTTACGTTCAACTTAAAAATATTGACCTGAAAGTTTAAATATAAACAAATTATTGGTTCCCAAATTTTTTGAACTAAATTCGTTTAGAAAATTCATCATCCATTTTAATCGCATACAAACAATGTCCATCTTAAACGAAAACATTCACGAAGGAATATTAATTTTTTCAGTTACCATTTACAGCATTAATAAAAATAGATAATGTGTGAATTATTATAGCTAACACAAACATATTAATAATATAGTTAATCAAACTTGATTATTAAGATTTTAGTAAAAAATATATATAAGTAGTTTCAATAAGCAAGTTATGAAACACTTTTTATTTTCTAAAATTGATTATAGACGTATTTAACTAGTTATAAGTTATTACAAACACCCTCTAAATAAATTGTATATAATTGATTAAATAATATAAAAGATTTTTTTATATAAAAGATTTTTTTATATAAAAAAATACATACAAAAGGAGTATTTAAGTACTATAAACTAATGTGGTAAACTAATATGGACACGTTCGGTAAATGTCATATCCAATTCTTTATGCAAATTATTTAATTTTTCATGGGCTTGAGCTTGGGACAAAATAGTATGAATGTCAACTATAAGTTTTATTTTTTAAAATATAAAATTATTTGAAATTCATAACTCGCAATTAATTATAAAGTTAATAGATTGAATACTAAACATACCATTACTATTATAATCCTCATAAATATAAGTGATAAATTTGAAAAAATAAAGCCTTCCTTAAAAGTTACTATTGATTTCATAAGTACTTCTTAGTTCTAAGATAGATGATAATTATTGACTTTTTAAAATTAATTTAAAATATTTTTAATGTGACACCCCCAAATCTGGGCCTACACAGCCCAAACTTGAGTTGTCAAAAAACTACAACAAAATTATTACAAAGTAGTATAACGTTCAACAATACAATGTATAATAATACACAACTAAGTTTTCACTATTATTATCACACTATTTTACAACACGTGAAAACTATATTAGTTATCCCTCGAACTCTCACTCCATTCCCTGGCTAGACTCAGCAACGTTCTCATTTCCTGTTGAAAAACAATGGAACAAAAGAAAGGGTGAGCTCAAATAGCCCAGTAAGAAATATCATGACTAAGATAATGACGAATAAATTATCATTAGCATTCAACAGTTGAGTTCTTGATAGAATACAATAGACTACAAGGTTTATATCAAAAACTGCAATTAAATTCTTGAACAATGTTCAGATCAATAATAGCAGCGGAATGAACAATCTATTAGAAGAATAATGTAGACTATAATGTCCACTCGCTTCTCTTTTTAGTAAAAACATCATCATCTGAAATACCATTAGTCATGATAATAAAAATTCACAGTTCCTGGTCATAATCATGCAAATCAACAGTTCATCTTTGCACTACGGGCCAAAGATATTCAATATAGCACCAGCGATCATGATTATACCAGATTCAGCCTTTGGTCATAATCATACCAAACAACAGTTCATCTATGCACTACGGGCCAAAGAGAACTTTCAATATAATACCAACGGTCATGATTATACCAGATTAAGCCTTTTGTCATAATCATACCAAACAACAGTTCATCTATGCACTACGGGCCAAAGAGAACTTTCACCACGTGCATGCCATAAAAGACACCGAACAAATGTATCGCCTTTAACCTATTATATCGCCTTTAACCTAACATATGTTCAACAATTATATCGCATCTGTGCCCCCGGCCACAGATATTCACAACAACTTGATTCTTGAAGATTAATACAAATAACAGTGATACGAATGATGAAAAGAATAAACATGATAAACAATAAGTATCGAAAGTTTACTTTGTGCAGATTCAAATAATGTCCAAATTGTCAACATGATGTGGAGTGAAATTTAAAAATGATATTCAAGATCCACAGTTCAGAATAACGGTTACAGTTCAATAGAAAGGTTCAGAAAATAGGAATGTTCAGTTGAAATAATGAAGTTCAACTATTATGGAACATATAATATTTTCAGAATTATAGAAGCAATAGTTCCATAATAAGTTTCGATTTAGGAGTATGAAAAAAAATAATATCCCTTACCGTAGCAGGTTTGATTAACAAAAGGTGAAGAAATTAATATCTCTTACCATAGTAAGTTTGAATAATGGAAGATGAAAAGATGGTATCTCTTATGAGTATAAAGAAAAATAATAACATTTACGAATATGAAAGAAAATGATATTATAAATGAATATGGAATAAAAGTGTCATGTGATAATTCGTGTAGACGAATTATTTCCACACTAGACAAATAATTACAAAGGGTTATTCACCAACAGGCGGTAATCCGCGCCGTAAGGTTATTCCCATCAATTTGAATACAAAGAGTTATTCACCAAACAGGCGGTAATCCGCGCCGTAAGGTTATTCTCAGAGATTAATAAGGAATGAATACAAAATGTTATTCACCTGCAGGCGGTAATCCGCGCCGTAAGGTTATTCCCACAATTTAATACATGGAAATAAATGGCACAAGAAAGAAACGATATTATTTTCGAGAATCAAATAATGATAACCCCTTCCAGTAAGAAAGAACATAATATCCATTTATGATGATGAAAAGAATGATACCCCTTACCGTAGTAAGTTAGAATATGAAAGAATATGATATTCCTTACAAGTAAGAAAGAAATAAAGAAAAAAATGACATTCCTTACCGTAATAAAGTTAAGAGTGTGAAAAGAATGATATTCCTTACAAGTAAGAAAAAAAAAATGACATTTCTTACCGTAATAAATTTAAGAGTGTGAAAAAAATGATATTACTTACAAGTAAAAAAAAAATGACATTCCTTACAGCTAAGAAAAAAAATGACATTCCTTACCGTAGTAAGTTTTAAATAATAGAATATGACTGAAGATGATATTCCTTACAAGTAAGAAAAAAATGACATTCCTTACCTTAACACGTGACTGGATATTGATTTAAATGAGGTTGAACAACCTATATATTTATAATAAAATTAGTAATTACCACATATAAATTTCAATTTGTATGATAATTCATATATTATGAACTATCAAAATTATATATATTTAACATAATTTTTGTAGTATAATATAACAACTGTAAAATAGTTTTTAAAATAATATTTCAAAATAAATGTTCCAAATAAAATTTTTAAAAATGAATCTTCTCAAATAAGAGTCTTCTAAAGGAAGATTTGTGAATACCGTGAAAAATAGTAATTTATAAAATTATTACTTTTTAATAAAAAACTTATTTGAAAAATTCCTGCACTCATTTTGGTTTTCAAACACTCAAGATAACCTTACTATTCTCAGAGAAAACTCATAAATTTCTTATAGAAGAATTTTATGTTTTAGGTGTGATTTTTCTATTCAGCTGAGCAAGCTATTTATAGGAGAAAAGAGGCTACTATGCGCGGCAGGTGAACTGAAAAAAAAATTCAGCAGAGGCTGCTGCGCAGCCTCCACCAACCATCCCAGCAAATTCATATTTTTCACATTTCATGTGGGCCCCACAGTGGGTCCCACATGTTTCTTACTATTCACGTTACTATTCACATTAAAATAATAATTAATTATGTATTTTATTTTATTTATTTGTTTATATTTATTCTTCCCGTGGGTCCAACATATAAAATAAAATAATGCTACAACAATAATAAACACGTTACATATTATTATTAATTTAATAATATAAATTACAGTGTATTTGCTATAGTGACAATTATTAGGTTCAATAATTTTAAACTACAGTGCACCAACAATTATTGAGTCAATGATATGAAATACAGTGTAATGACAATTATTGAATCAATAATGCAAAATACTGTGTAACAATAATTATTGAATTGATAACATAAAATATTATGCAGTGACAATTATTGATGAAATGATGCGTAACAGTTACGGTGTCAATTATGAGACTAATAATATTGAATATTGCCCTTGATAAATGATCGAATTGATATTGCCCTTGCTTGAGATGCAGATGGTGTGCACGTAAGCCAGTCAGACATTCCTACTCATGTTGCTCACTGCCTTCTCGGGCATCAAAAGATCATCATTGGTGTATCCTGGAAGATGGTAGAGCAAGCTCATCACGCTTGGGTTGACGGAGCTGATTACATAGGCGGTGTGTATTCAACCAATTAAAAGGCAAACAATTTAACTTTGGGCTTGGATGGACTTAAATTTTTATACACATATCATCAATAAGTATTTTTAAAAAAAAAATTAACGCAACACATAATTAAACATAACATTAACTACTACGAGTTAACTCGATTATTATTATTAAACAGAATATTTATTATTACCGAATCAACTCAATTGAATAATGTGAATTATCACTGATTTAATTCGATTGATTCTTTAGTTAATTAAAAATTAAACTCAAATCAATCTTTTTAAATATAAAAGTTAGTATTGATAAGTTTTTGCTTCATGTATTCTTTTGCAAACAATAAAATTTTATCTTGCTTGTGTTACGGGATAATGAAAATATCATGAAAATTTTTAAAATATTATGTTATTTTTATTTTATTATTTAAAAATAAAGTATTTATGTTGTCACAAAATTAATATATATATTTTTTATTTTGCAATGGAACGGAGTAGTAAATTAGTAAAATCCAAAAAAAATCTTAAATAAAAAACTTATCTTATAATCTCACTCAAGTAATGATAATACTTTGTTCTAAATGATAAGTGCAAAGTATTTAAATATTAGATTTATTTTAATCATTAAAAAATAAAATATGATATTAAAATTTGTGTTAAACTATATTTTTTAATAATTAAAATAAATATACATATATATTTTTTTTTTGATGTCATGTAAGTAGACTTGTCCTCGTCCAAAACTAAATCCAAAAAATGACCAAAATTTGGGGACACTTGTCCATCAGATATTGGATCAACTTGAGAACCTTCCTTCAGACAAAACACTAGTACTGCGATTATTAAATCATACCTAAATTACTGTAATATGTAAAAAAATTAGTTCCGAAAAATCAAATTTATTTTTTGAGAGTCATTTAAAAAAAAAATGCAACCGGTCGCTAGATCAGTCCCCTGCGGCCACCGACAAAGGGGACAGTGCGCGACTCGAGCAGACAACCCGACAGCTAGACATGCACAATAGACCGGCTTGGTCCGGCCTGGCCTGGGCCTGGTAGGCTTTGGCCGTTGACCAGGTCGGGCCAGGCTTTGACTTTTGGGCCTGTAGGCCGGGCCAGGCCGGGCTTCTCGATAAAAGTCTGGCCTTTTTAGGCCTATAGGCCAGGCCAGGCTTGTAGGCTAGGCCGGGTCAGGCTAGTCCAGTCCTTGGGCCGGGCCGGGCCAGGCCTAAAAATGTAATCAACTAATTTTTAATGTGAAATATAAATATTAAATAAGCTAACTACTATACTAATTAAATGTATTGACAAAAAATTAAAAATGAGTAACTAATCAATAATAAATAATAAGTCGGTTATAAATATTTTGTTTCAAAATATTTTAAAAATATCTTCAAAATTCAAATCTTTAAAAAATGTATCTTCATAACTTCAAAAAATATCTCTTCATTATATCTTCAAAAAATATATATTCAATCTTCAAAAAAATATATATTCAATTTTCAAAAAAATATATATCTTCAATATTCATGGATGTGCAATTTCGCGTAGGCTGGGCCGGGCCTTTGCATAGGCCGGGTTTTTTCGTAGGATGGGTCAGGCCGGGCTTTTTCGTCAAAATAGTAGCCTGTTCAAAGACTGTAGGCCGGACCGACCCTGCCCGGGCTTTGACCGGGCCAGACTTTGACCAGGCCGGGCTCAGGCCAGGCCAGGCCGGCCTGTAGGCCGTAGGCTTTTTGTGCATCTCTACCGGCAGCCAAGGATTCGGCGCGGACGGCTGGCAATCCCAGCCGCGGATGCACCTGCGGCTGCCTGCTGAACATTATAAAACGCCATTTCCACCCGAGAGAAAAGAAAAAAAGAAATTTTTTTTAAGTTTTTAGAGAGAGAGACATGCGAGGTAGAGAGAGAAAAGCTCGGGTGTAGCTTAAACATAGGGAGATTTGCATTTACCTTGCCCAAATAATGAGGTTTTCTCCTGTTCTTGCTCAATAGTGAAATATATAACGATTTTTGAAGCATTGCGAGGTGAAAATGAGCTTTTATTGAAGTTTTATCTTACTTTTTCTTGTGATTTCTTGATGTTGTAGATCTATTAGATTTAATCCATTTATTTTGCTTTAGTAGTTAAATCGATAAATATTCAATTTTTTGTGCTTCATTGGGTGGATCTATGTAGATCCGAAGATATTTGGTGCATTGCGATTTAAATATTTTGGTTTGTGTATGTGGAAGTTAGGTCCGATGTAGTCGATATATGTTTTGGATCTATGGATTAGGGATGGTTAGAGATGATTTATTGCGGATGGAATCTCCTCCTAACCCCCCGATGATATCCTTTTAGTTTATTTTATATAGCTTTTACGTATGTAGCGATCGCAATGCGCCTTTGTTGTAAATATGTAAATTTTGGGCCTTAAAACGACATCGAGTCGAAAGTCGGGTTTAAGGCCCCGTGATAGTGAAGTGTGCGATTGTGGATGCTTGGGGTTATTTGGATGACTCACATGCCCATGAATAACTCCAACGCCATTTTAATGCTTCATTTTCCCTTTCAACACAGAAAAAGAATTTTGGAATGAAAAGATGAAGATTTTCATAAAATCAATCAAACTAGGATATTAGATCATCCGTAGGCTAAAAAATAACATTGTAAGTGTCGGATGAACTCTATTCCTATTTGGCGAAGGATTTGAAAAATATGTTTTACAAAATATCATCGGTTTTATTATCGAAACAATAAAAATGAACTCTTCGATTATATCAAATCCTTCGTGCATAGGGTCAACGAGATTTCTGAAGAACTTTCAAAATAAAGTATTCCAACAACATTCATTTAGGCACACACGCGCGCGCGCGCACACACACACACACACACACATGTTTTAGGATTTAAAAGGATAGGAAAACATCGAGATTGCGGTAACCGTGTTTCACGGAAGTCGGGGGGTGCCTAACACCTTCCCCTCGCTTAAGCAAGCCCCCGAACTCTATGAATCTCGGTTTGTGGACCAATTAATTCGTAGTCACATATGAGCCAGCGATTACGAAAACAAAATTCGGATGAGTTGGTACATCCATTTCAAATATACCAACTGACGACTCTGGTCAACTGGCTCATTATAAAATCGACCTTTCGAAACCCCGTCTGTAAGACCCCGAATTTTATGAAAGACAAAATTTAATTTTTCTTCATATATTTAATTTTTCTTCTGAAACAGTAAGTAGTTAAATTGATAAAGTTAAAAGTTAAGGATGTTATGTGCAAATTATATTTTGTCGGACAATATTCACTTTGTCGGGGAATATTCGTGCCGTACGACGGCGCCGAAATAACAAATTATTGGTGGACCCACAACGGAATATTTGTCGGATATAGAAAACGACAGAAATAACCTTTTTAAATAAAAATAGTCAACGGAATTGTTAAAATACCGGTGATAAAAGAATAGTAGCATACGGTAGTTTATGGTATTTTCTGTAGCACACGGTACTCTACAGTAACACACGGTATTGCATAGTGTCTCATATTATTGGTCTGATAATTGACACCGTAACTGTTACGCATCATTTCATCGATAATTGTCACTGCATAATATTTTATATTATCAATTCAATAATTGTTGCTGCACTGTTTTTAAAATTATTGAACCTAATAATTGTCACAGTAACATATGCACAGTAATTCACATTATTGAATCAATAATTGTCATGACACAGTAACGTATTTTTCTTTTACATACTTTCTGCATTATTGTTATCTATATTACGGTGTTATTTAAATAGTTGTATTTCATTAATTAATTGACTTGATATCTAACTCAGAAAGCTAACTATACTGTATTTATAACAATTAGTCATAATAATGAATAAGTGTGAATTATTGTTGAATAATTGAATTGATAAAGTTATTTGTTTATAATATAAAGTTAGGTGATATGAAATGAATGATGTAGATTAAAGTGTAAATTATAGTTGAATAATTGAATTGATAAAGTTATTTGTTTATAATGTAAAATTAGGTGATATGAAATGAATGGTGTAGATTAAAGTGTGAATTATTGTTGAATAATTGAATTGATAAAGTTATTTGTTTATAATATAAAGTTAGGTGATATGTAATGAACGGTTTGGATTAAATTAGGAAATTTTGGTTATGATAAGATTTTTGGTTATAAATAGAGGACTTAACTTAAGAAATTTTTCATAACATTCTTACATACATTTTCTTCCACTCTCTAAATACTTCTTTGTGTAAGTTCTCTCTAAATGTTCTTAAGTCATTCCTAGTTTTGAAATCTTTTGCATTTTTCTTTGAATTCCCGAGTGGAATTTTCTTATGTACAGTAACTCTTTCGAAAAATCATAGTAAATTCATTATTTATCAGAATTTAATGAATTAAAAGTCTGTCTCTTCAGTTTTTCGTCCTCTACAACTTTGAAGAAGGAAGAAAAGT
Source organism: Hedera helix (assembly GCA_947179155.2). Classification (NCBI taxonomy): domain Eukaryota; kingdom Viridiplantae; phylum Streptophyta; class Magnoliopsida; order Apiales; family Araliaceae; genus Hedera; species Hedera helix. The sequence continues at coordinate 44,401,013 of OX359272.1, read as the reverse complement.
CATCTGAAATCATCTTCATGCCTTAAAATACTAAAAACCGTAACCTATTCTGATTTTCGTCACCATTTTCAGTCTTAGTTTTGAAAATTCATAACTCATTCATATTAACTCCGAATTGAGTAATTCTTGAGTCTATGCCGTCTATCTTTCCGAGAGTAACATTATTTTAAAAACATAAAGAGATTTTAAAAACTCTAGAAGACTCAAAAGTCAGATTCTTTACTGCTACAAACAAGGAAGGATTTGTTCGGCTATAAACTTGTTTCACAATATCAAGATAAGGAATATCATCTTCTTTCATATTCTATTATTTAAACTTACCACGGTAAGGGATTATCATTATTTGATTCTCAAAAATAATATTGTTTCTTTCTTACTCATAAGATATGCCTTTTATTTCCATGTATTAAATTGTGGGAATAACCTTACGGAGCGGATTACCGCCTGTTGGTGAATAACCTTTCGTATTCAATTTTTATTAAATTGTGGGAATAACCTTACGGTGCGGATTGCCGCCTGTTGGTGAATAACCTTTCGTATTCATTCCTTATTAATCTCTGAGAATAACCTTACTGCGCGGATTACCGCATGTTTGGTGAATAACTCTTCGTATTAATTTCTTATTTGTCTCTTGTTGGCAGAGTTTCCTGAAATGATTATATATTCTTTAATAGTTTGCGCTTCATCTAATATCATTTCAACTGAATCTTCCTATTTTACGTGAATCTTTCTATTGAACCTTAACTGTTATTCTGAACTGTGGATCTTAAATATCATTCTTGAATTTTAGTCCACATCATGTTGGCAATTTGGACATTGTTTGAATCTGCACAAAGTAAAGTCATAAACTTTCGATATTTATTGATCATACTGTTTCTTCTGATTCATCATCTATATCACGGTTGTTATTCTAATCATCAAGAACCATGTTGTTGTGAATATCTGTGGCCGGGGGCACAGATGTGATATAATTGTTGAACAGATGATAGGTTAAATGCGATATACTAGATAAAAGGTGATACATCTGTTCGGTGTCTTTAATGGCACGTGGTGAAAGTTCTCTTTGGCCCGTAGTGCATAGATGAACTGTTGTTTGGTATGATTATGACCAAAGGCTGAATCTGGTATAATCATGACCGCTGGTGCTATATTGAATATCTTTGGCCCGTAGTGCAAAGATGAACTGTTGATTTGCATGATTATGACTAGGAACTGTGAATTTTTATTATCATGACTAATGGTATTTCAGATGATAAAAGTTGATGATATTTTTACTAAAAAGATAAGCGAGTTGACATTATAGTCTGCATTATTCTTTTAATAGATTGCTCATTCCGCTGCTATTATTGATCTGAACATTGTTCAAGAATTTAACTACAGTTTTTGATATAAACCTTGTAGTCTATTGTATTCTATCAAGAACTCAACTGTTGAATGCTAATGATAATTTATTCGTCATTATCTTAGTCATGATATTTCTTACTGGGCTATTTGAGCTCACTCTTTCTTTTGTTCCATTGTTTTTCAACAGGAGATGAAAACGTAACGGGGTCTAGCCGGTGGATGGAGTGAGGGTCCGATGAATAGCTATCATAGTCTTCACATGTTGTAAAATAGTGTGGCAATAATAGTGAAGACTTAGTTGTGTATTATTATACACTGTATTGTTGTACGTTGTGCTTTGTTGTAATAATTTTGTTGTAGTCTTTTGACGACTCAAGTTTGGGCTGTGTGGGCCTAAATTTGGGGGTGTCACACCGTCGACACTTAAGCCGACCCTTTTAAAAAAAACAATTACATCTTAAATCCAAAGGCTAAAATCGGAAAGGGCTTTTTAATAATTAAAAAACAAAACGACTAAAATCCCAGCGTCGACATGGGTCATTGGTGTTTTTAGCTCTATCCCCATCTTTTGCAAGTCGTACAAAATACGCTTCTGTTTTGTCAGCAGTGCACTTGTACTCGCATAAGATCTTCTGCTCAAAGTGTCAACAACAACGTTCGCCTTTTCCGGGTGATACTGGATTGTGTGGTCATAATCCTTCAACAGCTCAAGCCAACGTCGTTGTCGCATGTTGAGTTCCTTCTGGTGAAGAAATACTTCGCGGTATTGAACAGAGCATCAGGCAAGAAAGGTCCGCGCTATGCGCGAGGTAAGGCAGCTTAAGGCATTTGGACGGTGTTGTTTTGATCGGTTGTGCATGATAAGGCCTAGCAAACAGCGCGCAATGTGCGGGAGGATTTATTTTCGTTAGCATGCAGGCGCGTGGCAGACTGCCGGCATGTGGTTTCTCCTTGCTTCATCATTACGCGTGGGTCCCGCCAACTTTTCTTGTCCTTTTCGGAATTAGCAGTATTGGTTCAACTTATTTCTTCCTCAAATACGTGAGTCCAGCTGCAACAATAAATTAAAAGATTATCTAATTCCAACTTTAAAAAATTAATAAAGAAAAAATTTATATTTATTTTATTTATATTTTAAATTTTATTATGATTTAAAAATTATAATTTTTATTAAGGTTAGAAAGATTATATAGCCTATAAATAAAGGGTTTAAGATACATAATTGGGACATAATTTTTTGTTAGAAAATTCTTTCTTTTATTCTTTAGTATTTTTTATAGTTATATGTAGCTAAATTATTTTTCTTGGTTTAAGTGATTGAAACCATCAAGATTAATATACTATAATATCTAATTTATTTTAATTGTTTAATTTATATTTTAAGTATTAAATATTCTCTTATGTTTAATTTTATGATTGATTTGTTTAATTGTTAGGGAGGTCTACTATTATTGGTGAAGTAACTAAGTTTAATAATTATTTTGCAGATCAAAATATTATTTTATCTTAGAAAAAATGATCATCTAAATTAACTACAAACGCGTGACTTATATTGTTTAGTTCAACGATTTCTCTAATTCTTAAAATTGCTATTAAATTAAATCTTTAGCAAGTATCAGATGTTATTTAGTAGTAAGAGTATTTATACCAAGTGATTCTACTTAACTATAATTAAGGAGAGTGGAGAAAAATTATTTCACCTGAGAATAATTATTCTTATAATGAATGTTCAAAATATTAATTAATTTATTCTTGTATCAATGATCAGTTATAAATTCTTGATGATCAATATTAACTTAAACCAATATTTTTTTTCATATCTATTTTATGAAATTACTTGTATATTTATTTTAGTTAATTTTATTTAATTTAATTTTTTAATTAAAAACTATTTAATTATAGTTTATAAAATATAAAATTAAATTAATTAATTTTTATAATATTTTTACAAAGCAAGTTTTTATTTTTGAATGCCGCGATCACACCATTAAGACTCGTCACTCTTCCTATTCCACTCATTTGCTTACTCCAATTATCTCTCTAAAATCTTAATCTACCCTTCTACTAATTCATCATTCTCAGTCAACAAAACAAAAACGAAAGATTCAGATTCCAAACCCCAAGAATTTCCACAATCTCTGTTTGTTTGTTTTTTATGCAACCCAGAATCCATTTTTTTTTGTTTTGATGGGATTTAATTTCCGACTTTAGTAGTTTAATTTCCATTTTCTAAAAACCCATTTCTAAATCTCAAATCTTTAGTAGCGGTCTTTGGATATTTTTGATGCTTGGGCTCCAATGGGGCCGAAAGGGAAAGTTTGGGACGAAGCGGGGAGGATTTTAACCAGGGAGCTTAAGGATAGGCCAGTTTTCGAAGCTGATGATCAGTCTGCAATGGTGTTTTTATTGGTGTCACTGAGAGATAAGTGGGCTGAGAAGGTGTATCTTGAGAATCATTACTATTTGCATGGGTATTGGGGGATTTTGGTCGATCAGTATGAGGAGATGATTGAAAATTACAAGCCTGGTCTTGGACTTGGTGATCATCGGTGGCTACTTGTGACTCACTTTGTGGGTTGCAAGCCATGTGGAAAGTTCGGGGATTATCCAGTGCAGAGGTGCTTGAAGCAGATGGATAGGGCATTCAATTTCGGGGATAACCAGATTCTGCAAATGTATGGGTTTACACATAAATCACTTGCTAGTCGGAGAGTTAAGAGAACGAGAAATGAAACTAGCAATCCTCTTGAGGTCAAGGATGAGCTTGGGTTGCTTCACCCTACATTCAAAGCTGTCAAGGTATAACCAGAAGGGATCAACTTGAGATTAAGATTAATTGTTCACCTCTTTTTATTCTTTTGTTATTTTTTGTCACTCATCATAGCCCGGGGTTACTGTATTTCTTAATTTATTGCAATCTTTGTGTGTTATTGATCTTTAAGTTATATTATAATTGAATGAATAGTGTAGTTTATACGTTATGTTCGTTCTCCAATTTTAAGTTTTGCTGAGTATCAAATAAGGTACATATATTTACATATGATGAGCGGAGTTTGAACGTAGTGGAATGAGCTCGACGTGTACTCTGACTAAGCTCATACCTTGGCATGAAGCATAAGGTCTGGACATTTAAATCTCATCAGGCGGGACAACATGGTTCATGGTTTTTACTTTCTAGCATTGAAATGTGATGAAAAAATTGAAGGATTTAAATTGTAAAGTCAAAAACTACAGCAAAGTGGTTGACTCGGATGCACCTGCAAACTTTCATGGATTCTTTGTCTTACTGAAATGTGAGAAACATCTGTAAATTTGATGTTGGAGAAGATGCGGAGACCTTTACTTCAGATTAATACGCTCTTACATACTTGATTATGTTATTCCTGTGAAAGGCTCTGACGATCTCTCCTAACAGGTTGTTCTCACCTATGCCCTGTATTTGCCTCATGTTGGGAACTGTCTAGTTATAATCACATGTTTGTCTTGTCTTTTGGTGCTCTGTGTCAGCAATGGATATACCCTCTCTTTCTCTCCCTCTCTCATTTCTTGGGTTCTAAGGGATATTTATTTTGTTGTTTTGGTCTTTGTTAATCTTGTTTATTTGGATGCATTAGTAGTTTGCAACTCCGAAGATGGATGCTGAGGAAGTGACTAGAAGTTGAAGAAGTAAAGCAGGGGAGCTAGCTTGAATATGTATAACAAAATGCTCAACCTTTAATTAGCCTTAATATTTTTGGTGACCAAAGAACTGATTCACATCTGTGTATTAATTGTGTTGTTTTTGTCAATCTAGAGAACAAGCAATATATCTGTAGCCAATATAAATACTTTTGAACATAGTTCTCTCTAGGGAGTATTGGAGCCTTGTATGGTGTTTGCGGCCAATAAAGAAAATTAATACAGGAGCAATATTTGGAGACCCCTTGACACGTGTATCTATTCCTCGGAGATACTCATTTGTAGCAAAGATGATGTATTTGTCTTAAACTGACTATTAGTTTCTTATCTTTCTTCGCTGACATGAGATAGAGGAGGTACTGCGTGATTAGTCTAATATGTGGCCTTTGATGCAGTTTCTGGGTGTGCGATTCAGCACTGAATATTTGGTAGCTATATCAGTGCTATTTTTGTGTCAAACAGCAATATTTTACCATATGGAATTCAATTGTGAAACTAACTCCATCTATTTGCAGTTATTGTCTGCTATTTGGGTTGAAACATGGTAAATGCTTTCAGTTCATATTCATTGAATTATATGGTTCATATGCTTATTTGATATCTGGGCTATTTTTGTGGTTTTTATTCTGATTTGATGTGACCTTGGGCTTGCAACTTTTTAGCTTAGTCTTTCCATTAAATACTATCAATAAAGAGCCTGGTTCTTCTATAACGTGTATAGGCCTCTGAGTAGTGAATTCTAATGAAGGATTTGGCAAAAATGAGCTACCACTTTGATATAATATAGGAAGATTGATAATAGGTGACATTTTTCTGAACCAACTTGGTGCCTTGGATGCTAAACTTTTACAATTTAGTTGTATTTTCACATTTGAAACATGTTCCTTGGTAAATGCATTGTTTTAAACTGATCAAATATCTAATCCTTCTTTTGATAGTACTCATCTTATGTTGGACACTCATCTGATTGATGTCTTCTGTTAAAACAGAATTCCATTCAAGCACGTGTAATTTTTTGAGCAATCGATTATGATAACACAGTCGGAGCTATTTACTTGTAATTTCGAGCTTCATTCGAATCCAAGATGTATGAAGAAGATGGGCTTCTTTCATCTTTTGTTGTCTTTTCTGATCAAAAGAAGAATGCTCTCGTCTCTCCCCAGTTTGTTTGTCAATTTCTTGTTGCAAGGGAAGCAAGACTTTTCTTTTGTTTTTCTATACATGGTCTCCGTCTCGGTTTATAAGTTTTCGTGCTTCCTTGTTTGTAACCTTCGTTGTAGAAATTATTTTTGAGGCTATTGTAGGATTAATTTTCTTAGTTTATTTGAGCGTAATAAAGGACTTTGATGTATTCTTTTTAACCAGTTGCAGGTCACCTTATTAATCAATGAAAATGTGCCTGGTGTCCTAGTGGAAGTGGACAAATGTTTCCTACCTTGCGGAGGTGATTTTATCTTTTTAAAAATCTACTTTTACAAATATGTGTTGGGACATCTTTGCACTTGAAATTATATGAATTTTAGTGATGGTCATCATTTGTTTTAGCTTGAAATTTTCATTATTTTCTTTTACAACATTAGCATATATCTACACCTGGGGCCTGAATTTGGTATATGTGTTACAGCACCAGGTCTTTTGATTACAATGCAAGCTCTGGGCCATTTAAATTTAGACTTCAGAGATTTAGATGTGATATCTGGTTAGATGGCCTGTGCAAGAAACTAGTATGGAGTTCTAGCGTGTTTGGTTTGCTAGTGACTTGTTAGCGTCGAGAAAGATTTTTCTGTTGGATTGTTTTGAATGGGCACTCAATTTAACAGATTTGTGGTCGAGTCAATAACATGTTCTGGGTCTAGGTCTGGGAATTTTTGCTGTTCTTTTAATGTCAGTGCATACTTTCTCAAGTCATCAGCATCTCCATACTCCTTAATGTTTTCATAATATAACTTTAACACTCGTTCAAAGTTCAAATACCATAAATTTTGGCAAAAATCAAAATATTTCCTAAAATGTCAAAATTGGTACTCTGTCATGTGCAGAACATTTTGTCCACTTACACGTCCCCTAAATAGGGGTCGTGGTTGAAAATAGGGGGTCAACCAAGACCCCTAAATAAAGTTTTTGTTGATAAAATAGACTGTGATCCTTGTTGGAATTGCAACAAATATTAGTTAAGAATAAGGCTTAAGTCACTGTCTAAGAGCACTAATCGGGTCATACTTGGCTATAATCCTAACTTGGCTAACAAGGAACGAGATGATCTTGCGGCTGTAGTGGCTGCTCAAAGTTGCTCTCGTGTATACTGTTGTTTGTGTACTGTACTGTTGAATGGTGTATTCTCCTAATTTTGACTGATGCTAATGAAAAATGGCTGCTATTTCCCCCGCAAGCTAGTTAAATACTTGTTTCGAATTTTTTCAGTTTTCCTACGTCAACTTGCCAAGATTAAATTAAAATTTTATCTCAGGAATTAAAATTCTAGGTTGAGAATAAGAGGTTGCTTATTTCATGAGTATTTCTGACAAGAAATAATATACATGTCGACAAATGTGATAAAGTTGAATTGCAACTGACGTGAATTATATTATCACATGTATCTCCACTATCACATGTATTTTCACGTATGTCGTTCAACTTAAAATTCTCGCAAAACATAATAGAATTCTTTAACAAGTTTCTTTCGTATATAAAAGTTGGACCGCGTGACAGATTTTACTGGTTGCTATACCCATCAGTCACAATGTGGCACTAGGACCAGTTGGGATCACTAGGACCATGGCATAAGTCTTTCCAGTGGCGAAGCCACGTTGATGGATGTGGGGTCAATTGACCCTACTGAATTATTTGTTTTGTTTTATAATATATGGTAAAATTTAAAATTTTTAAATGTTTTATATAAATTGACACCACTAAAATTTTGTAAAATTTTTAATATATGGGGTCAAATTAAAAATTTATAATTTTCTCACTTAAATCTCAATCTCATATCATTTTTACCTCATTTATATATCATATATGTATATTCATATAATCTTCTTAAACTAATTAATAATTAATTTTATATTATTTTTTGAAAGAATTAATTATTTATAACCAATTTGTCTTTAGAAAAGTCTATTAGGAATCAATAGGATATATATATACATGCATATAAATATATATAAAGTTAACAATTATTATATTATCATTATAATCAAATATATATTTTATACATATAACTTGAAAGTATAAAATTATTTAAAAATTTTGGCTCGGGGGTGCTGCCCCCGAACTCTTACAAAATTTTTGACCCCACTGAACCTAAAGTCTGACTTCGCCACTGAGTCTTTCCCTTGAAGAACAAGGCTGTAGGCCTTGATTTTATAACAAAATCAAGAGCTTGAATGTTATTTTATTTATCTTTGGAGACACTCAAAACTCTTCTAGTCTTCTACAGGACCCGCAAAGTCGTATTTACAAGATTATCACACATACTTAAAACAATTAATTTAATAAATGTATTAAAGTAAAGTGAAAATGTAATTATACCGGCCGTTTGCTCGTATATATTCAGCCCCATCAAACATTCGTAATGTCATTCACTTAATTTCTCTCGATACACATCTACTGACACAAATTTTGCTTTTATCGATTGTAATATTATACAAACGTGATAAATGTAATGTTTTTATTGCTAAATGTATATTAAAAAAATTACTAAAATTGTAGTAGAGAAGATCTTTGCCTTTGCCCCTATTAAATGTATAAATTGGGAGTGAAAGAAAAATGCCTCATTGACATTGAACTGATGCAAAACCACATTAAGAAACATATACTGATAATAACACAAGTAAATGTATGTTATAATAATATATAATGCAAATATTTAAGTACTTTGACGGGGCAAATCCTCCACAAATACCATTGTTCAAAACCCCTTGTACTAATCCAAGCCCGAAAGCCAATTTCAACTCAAATTTGTAATTCAAATACTCAATACTTTCAAGTTCAGAACAGCAGCACAAGACCTAGTATTCTCACACAATTGGAACCCACAAACCTATCAACTCCATCACAAAATTTACAAAACCTTATTTAATCTCCACATCTTGAGAATCAAACACCTTTCATACAACCATTAAACCATATTGGAGTAAACGGATTCCAGAACTCTATTCTTATTTTAAGCAGAAAGCGTTGTATAGTCGCTTAGGTAAGAGGAACTTCTCCACTTTCATGTGCCTCCTTGACTCGCTTATCATACTCATCTTCTTCCTCCACCCCACCTTTCACGTTATCTTCTTCATTGGCATCTTCTTCCTCTCCCCAGCCAAACCCTCCTATCGAACGGGAAACTGGAGGAGGGATTTTGGCTTCTCCCACAATTTTCATTATGTCTTCCACACTTTGGAGAGAAAATGCTGGGTTTTCCTTCTTGTAGTACATGACTTGAGCTGCTTCTGTTAACTCCCTTGGCAAGTTCTTCAAAAACCATGGGTGGTTCTTGATTTCTTTAATAGTGATCCTCTGCAGTAACAACAGACAAATACTAACACTCTTCTTCTTCTTCTCTCTTGTTACCGGTAGTAACGTAACAACAACAATTAATTAGCACAAATAATAAAACACACGCCCAAAAAAAAATTAATACTGTTATAAATAAGGTCCTCTGGCTCTTATAGAAGTAGGTAATCAAGGATTATCATATTCCCTAAGAATTTCATATCCTTTTCTTTCCAACATTTACAAAGCTTTGACAATCTACTAACAAACCTAAAAGGTAGTGTATGAGCACATTGACTGTAATGCATGTTCTACGGTGCATATGAATGATGACAATGAGCAAACAAATATGTACAATGGCCATCAAGCTAAAATGTATTCGAAAAGCGACTAGAAGCAAACAATGTGAGACTTATAAGTTATAACTAATGTCTAGCCGAAGAAATGCATATAGGAGAAACGAAAAGGATACAGTTGCGATCACAAGGCTTGAGAAGAATAGTGTTCAAACTAGTGTTCATAAAATTTATCCACTTCTTTCAAACAAATTTCCTTAGCTTGCGGAATAAAACATACCCTGGTTGCACTGGCAACAAATATGCGAGAAAGAAGTTGCCTACAATCTTGAGATATGTGAACATAGTCAGGGATCTTGTATTGAACAGCCATTATCCGCTGGAGAAGAATGAGAAAGTCCAAGATTAAAGACAGTAAATGACAATATCATAATACTTGAAAAGAAAAAAAGGGCAATTCACCTGAATGGTCTTCCTGAAATTTTTTGGATCCTCTTGGTCTTCAAAAGGGTATGCTCCAACTAGCATAACATACAGAGTCACTCCACATGACCATACATCCGCCAACTGAAACAGATACCCAGATACACATTAATCATGCATTTTATTATCCCTAATTTTGTCCTTTTTATTATATTTAGTTTATTTAATTAATATGTTTTATTTTATTTGTAGGATTTAATATTTTGTTGCCATAAAGTTAAAATCTTGGAGATCAAACAATATTTAAGGTTCCAATTCATGAAAGGAAAGAGCCAAGGAGAAGGAATGAGATGGAACAGTCTTGGTGTGTAAGTCAAATCCAATCAAGTAAATGAAAGTTCATCTAGAAGATCCATTTAAAGAAGTTGATTCTTACAAGGAATATAATTGAAGCCTTGTGCCTATAAATAGAGAAGTACCAAGAGAGATTTTATGTGTTAGTGTATTAGACTAGTTTTATTATTAATTTTAGGTTAGGAGTAGGAGTAGAACTAAACCACTTCTTGTACGATTGTTGAAGATTCTTCAATAAAGGAAGTTTTTCTTACTTTTATTTTTATGTTGAATCTTAAACTTCAGCTACTTCTTTAATTTTTTAATTCTTGTTATTTAATTTCATGCAATTAGTAGTAGTTATTTTATTTGTTATTATGCCTAGCAAATTTGTTAAATCTAGGATGATGATGAGATTAAATAATATCTCATGATTAATATTCTCTATCAATTCTATTATTTATGCTTTAATGAATTAATGATTTTGCCTTCACGTTTAATTAGTGGAATACCTTCATACCTAGTTCGTATGTGATTTTAAAATTAATGAAGTAGTTTTGATAAATTATTGTTAAGCTATGAGTTTTTCATAATCCATACTTGCTCAAAGAAGTTTTGATGAGTTATAGTTAATCCTTAAATTTTCATAGTCTATGTCTGCCCAAGTTAATTATAAAATCACTAAATTAAAGGGATGGGATATCAAATGTATAGTTAATTTAATTTTGGACTTTAATTGATTTATTTTCCGAACTTTGTGTACCAAACCAGTAACATAGTTTGAGTTACAAAAAGAAGAGATTAGATTATTTGTTATGAATATTGCTTAGTATAGATTCGGATTCCTAGACTGTTTTCTCCTTTATTAGTTACCTCTTTAATTAGTTTAATTAATTGTTTACCTTCATTTTAATTTTAGTTAATTATTTTCTCCATTTTAATTTCTAATTCGCCTGAATTAATTCTAAAGATCATAAAAAAATAATTAGTCTCGGTCAATTCGACTTGTATTTGCCAGTTCTTTAATTTGACACTGTGCACTTGCAGTTATATATTTTTCTCACATCAACAGAATTAAACAAAAACCTCCTAAGCAATAGGCATTCATCTTCTCTGCGTTTAGAAGAGAGGCAGAGATGAACAATAAAGTTTCAAAATTCTACACTTTCCGGGTCTACTATAAAAGTGTAGTTTTATCATTTCTAGACATTATATATAGCTAAATTATACCATAGAAGATTTGTGAAACAGCGGCGCAAGGCGGAAGGGGGTCCGATAGAAAACTTCACTTACATGTCCGTCTCTTAGGCAACAGTAGTACAACATTGGCCAAATTGAATATTTTAGGTACATGTAAATTGAGGCCTATAAACTTTGGCATCAGACATTCTCGACTTGGAAAGATTCAGCACAAGCATCAGTATAGAGCAATGGTTTGAAAGGGTATTGTCGACATTTATACCATCATAGGCTCACATTACTAACAGAGAAGCACATGAAAACATGATAACACGTACCAAAAACTGCCTACAAGTGGATCAACTCAACATACCCTTTTAAAAGTAAAATTTTCGAATTTGACAAAGATAACTTTTGTTGTTAATCAAACTAGATATATTACAAAGAGTTCTAAGGGTAAATTCAAAAAGAACCACTACACACAGATTTAACTTAGATAAATAAAGGCAGATTATGACTTTTAGGTATTATTGGTCTGCATCATCCATAGTCAGGCAACTTAGAGAGGGACCAAATGGTTGGGCCACGAGGAACAGGAAAATCCCAGAAAGGGAATTTAATATGAAAATTTGGATATAACTTGATAATTCATTCTTGCACTCCCTCGAGAATGATACTGAATAGGGGTGATGTAGGACAAACCTGCTATGAGACTTGGTTAGAACAAGGCTTTGAAAGCCCATACATTAGAAGTTGTATTTCAATTAGTTTCTTTAATTTGTAGTTATCTTATTAGAGTCCAATTTAGGTTAGGAAAGTTGTCTAGGAGTATTATAAATAATGATGTACTTTAATATTTTGATACATTGAATTATAAGAATCATTTCAGATTTGTGAGAATTGTTTTGCGTGTGATAATTATCCTGTTCCAAAACCCCCGTCCCCATCAAGGAGCACAATCGTTAGATACTGCACTTTGTTGGGTGAAATTGTTCCAGTACGCTAAAGTTGGAGCAAATGGTAAGAGATCTATGAATGCACATTTCTTTTGCTACTGTAAGATTAATCCGGTTCTTATTGATCCTTCGTCAACACAATTTGCGAGCAAATGTAATTTTAGGTTTACCTTGCCATCATATTCTCTGCGAGAAAGAACCTCTGGAGCAATGTATGCTGGAGTGCCAACAGTTGACTTGGGTATTGAATGGAGCAGGGATGACTACAGAAATATATAAAGACAACAAGTAAAGACTTCCAAACTATGAATCTATGTAGAATTTTAATCAATAATTTGTTACCTTTGAGTAGCCAAAATCACATATTTTCAGGCGTGGTGCAGGGTTTCCATCCAAGAGAGTATTCTCCAGCTTCAAGTCCCTATGGCATATTTGCTGCCAAAAATGGCAAGTACTTAACAAATTGTATTTCCCATGGTATACAAGGAAACACATTTCCCATATTACAGAATATAAACAAACAATTATTCATAACCCAACAAGATCTATACTCTAGATCTTGTACATTTGTCCACATACTGACCTAGAACCTACCCGCAACACATAAATATATCTAAATATACATGTACAAAACTCATACATGCATATGGAGGTAAATACAAGCATTCATGCCCTCTCACACACACATAATTCTCCAAAGATTTTTTTTACCATGGAATGACAGTAGTTGACTCCTGAGATTAACTGCTGAAAGAAGTATCGAGCCTGAAAATTTTACAAAAAACAATAAGCCAATCAAAACTTGAGAATGCTGAAACTATAAAACCCAAATATTAGCTGCCAAAATTTGAAAATTAGATCTCCATAATGCTCAACTAGATTTAGAATACCTCATCCTCACTAAATCTCCCTGCATTGCAGATGCGCTCAAAGAGCTCTCCTCCAGCCGCATACTCCATGACAATAGCTAGGTGGGTGGGAGTGAGTACCACCTGTAGATTAAAAACCCAGGCTAATGAGAAAGTTAAGCTACATCCATTTACCATCACACATAAGAAACCTAGTTATATTAAGATTACAAATAAGGGGGAAACAAAAGATACTTGCCTCCTTGAATCTTATTATGTTCGGATGCCTGAGTGATCTATGATTTATGATCTCTCGCGCAACATTCTCATCAATCTGAAATTGAAGAACACCAATCAAATTCAGTGAAAATAAAGTCTGAAGATAAACAAAAACATGAGAATGGAAACTTTTGAAAGAAGTTGATGAACATGTATATATATCCATCAAACATAATTATATATGTATATTATATATGTGTGTGTGTGGAAAAGAAAAAAATCTCAAATCATGTCAACTCAATATTGAATTAATTAAGTGATCTGACAAGTTTAAATGTGAAAATTACCAACTTTATGTCCTCTTTAAGTAATATACTGTATAAATGTCAACAACATATACTATAATAATCATCAAAATCAAAGTAACACAGTGATAATTAAATTAATTAAGGGGTTTGACAAGTTCAAATGTGGAAAAAATACCAAACTTCTGGCAACAAATACTCAAATAACCATAAAAGAAACCAAATAAAATATAGTGATTTTTTTTAATATAATAATTGAAAGTTCAAATGTGAAAAAACAACACACACCTTGTATCCTCTTTCAATATATTTCATGGCAACAAGCTCTTTAGTTTCCTTATTCCTCATAAGCCTAGCCACACCAAAATTCCCAGACCCAATATCCTTCACTAGCTCGTACTTCTCCATTTTCTTCCCTTAATATACAAATCCCTAACCTTTTTAACTTCAAATCTCCAGCAAATTCAGCTTTAATTCATACCTTTTGAGCAAAATTACAAAAGGGTCTCACAAAATCAACCCCAAAACTGAAAAAATAGAACAAAGCTTGAATTTTTTTGGGATTTTTGCAATTAAGATTTCGAATTTGAAATGATTGGGAGAGAAAAGGAACAATCTTTGGATGACTGTAAAGAGAATTAATTGACAGATATGGTGATTTAGAACGAAAGCTAAGAATATGTAGGACAGCTAAAAGGGGAGTGTAATATAGAGGAAAAGAATGAGAAGATTCCCAAAGAAAGAGTCACAGTACCTATGGATACAAGTTCGTGTATATATTATATATATATAAGAGAGAGATCTCGGTGTAACTTCACAGAGAATGATAGTTTAAAATGGATATATACAGTGCTGCAATAATTATGGGTAAGGTTTTCAATGGCCCATTTATGGTAAAAGGCTAGCAAAGCCCAACTAACCAACATTAACTTAGAGCCCAAATTGGGTGTTTGCATGTTTTATTTTCTTTCCTTTTGTTTTTAAATTATTCTTTAAGTTTCAAAATTAGGGATGTTTTTTCAAAATTTCTCTTCAGAAAAAAAAATATATTTGTTTTAAAATTATAAAATATCATGATATTCTTATATTATTATTTTTACTAGTAATATTAACATTTTTACAAAATCTCTCCCACATACATACATGTGAGACATACTTATAGTTCATATGAGAACAAAATTATATTATAATTTTTTTTCTTATGAAAATATTACTTCTACTTTATATTACTCCTTCCTTTTTCGGATAAAAGTATTTATTACTATTTTAAGTAATCACAAGTTAAATGTCTACTTACCTTAAATAATCTATTTTCTTACAATAATTTATCTATAATATCCTTATTATTAATTGCCGTATTTCTATTATCTATGAATATTTATAGAGCATCACTAGTCACGTGTAAAAAATTATGCAATTAAATGAGAATTTAAATATAGACAAGTTTGTTATTTTTATCTCTTTCTTAATATGCCTAAAAAGTCAACAAGGACTTTTGTCATGAAACGGAAGGAGTATCAATTTTAATATCATGCTTTGACTGTTGAAATTTTACTAGTATTAAGAATATATTTATAAATATAAAAGTATTATTTTAAAAATATTTCTCTAATCTTGAAAAGAATAAAATAAGGACTACTCCCTACTTTTTTTAAAAAGTTATTTATTTTCTTCTATAATATAAGACGTTTTACATATATCTATAAGAAAAAATAATAATTTCTTATTTTGTCCATAAATAAATAGAGTAATTGAGAGAAAGGAAGAGTAATTAGTGCATGAGTAGTAATGAAATTTCAGACCAGTATTAATTATCTAACATTAAAATTGATGAGATTTTTTAATATATGTGATTATGTCTTAAATGACTTATAAAATAGAAATAAGATAGTAAACTTGAATAGAACAGTGTGTTCCAAAAGTGTGAAGCGGGAGAGAAGCTTTTCTATCAAGTTTTGAAAGGTTTTCATCAGTAAAAATTGGCTCGTCTTTATTTCCCAAAACAAAAGAAGTCTCACGTATAAAATCATTATTATAAATGTAGTTTGCGATATATATATATAATCATTTCTACGACACATAAAGAGTTTTATTTAATTTTTTTCTAGTATATTTATAAAATCATAAAACATTAAAATTAATGTGATTTTATGTTATTTTATTTTAAGTGGTTTGGAGCACAAATATCTCATAGTTCACTCTCTTACTTATTGAGTAGGGAATCCACTAATGATGAGATGATCACTAAGATCAGTTCACACAAAATTATTACAATAAGCTGAATTACTAAGATTTCTTTGAGTCACTATGACTCAACAAGTGTCACTAAAACTAGTTCACAGAGAACTCTTCAAGTCATTTAGATTTGGTTATAAACAGTCACTAAGACCTAAGAATCATAAAGAGAATAAGTGTTTTTAGATGTGCTGCTAAGTGACTTTAAGTCTGGTGTATATTGACTTGGCAGCAAAACAAGTTGTTTTAAATCGTAGAGTAAAGCTCTTAAGATTTGGCAGTAATTCGACTTGTAATTCATTGCTTGTTCTTGTTGAGAAATCTTCGTGTAATTTTATAGAAGATCTCGAGATTTACCTGTTGATAAGTAGTCGTTACTTCATTAAATGCTCAGATCTTAAAAGATCTCTGATGTTGACATTTAAGGAGTGTGTCAGCTTTCTTTTAGCCAAGATATCACATTAATGTGCTAAAAAGGTAACGACGTGGCTGACGTCACTTGGTCAAAGTAGTTGTTAGACACAACCCGATATGACCTTCATTTTGAACTTAAGACGATTAACAAATATCTTGGAAACTTCACTTTTCAAATTGTCCCATTATCAGTCATCTGTCAGACTTGTCATACTTTACGATTTTCCTAATTGTAAAGTTCCATGGCGATCGTATAAGTATTTGGCTCGACTCTACGATTTGCGAGCTCTACGATTTATAGGCTCTACAATTCTTCAGCTCTACGATCTGCAGGCTCTACGATTTTTATTTTGCCTTACAGTTTTCAAGTAAACTCCGTGATCTTCATTTAGCTCTACGAACTTAAAGTTGACTCTATGAATTTGTCTTGCCTTACGATCCTAAGCTAGCTTTACGAACTTCATTTATATTACGATTTTCAAGATGACTTTACGATCGTTCGATTCACTGAACAACTTTTTGATTTCCTATAATCTATACATTTAATTCATTCTATAGACCAACTTAACAAGTGTTATCTTTTACTCTAAATCCCTGTACATCAATTTCATTTTTAAGGACTTACAAAATCTACTGATTACAAATACACATTAATAATCGTTTTGTCAAGTTATCATCAAATCAAATATTCCAAAATGCATTTGTACTCACAGATTTGTTATTCTAAATAATTAAATGACTCGCTTCAAAATTAATATTTTAACATTTTATGACAAAGCCTGATCGAGAGAGTAAGTGTGTCCATTTCGTGGTCTATTAGTATAAAAAAATAAAATTACTCATCATTTTATGTAATTTTGTGATGTTACTAAAGATAAATTTATTTATTTTTAACTCTATTATTAAGACGCGTGAAAAATATAATTTGCTCACTATTTTAAACACGGATAAAGTATTAGATAAATAATTATAAGGCAGGGCATATATGTGCATACATATTAAATAATTGTAGATATTTTTATATACATGTTTATAGGTAATTATGAATGATAGCATATAGTTGCATGACAAGAATGTATCAACAAAATTTATCCAAAAAAATAAATATAATAGAGAATATAAAATAATTAATTCGGCACTAATTTGTGATTAATTAAAATGGCTATCTATTTATTAAATTATTGTGAGTCGATTTAGAATAAAATTGTCCAGCGCCCTGCTATTTTTTTTTTAAATTTCAAATTTAGAATAATAAAATTTGACACATAAATTAAAGATTTCATTCAATTTACAATAATTTCACGCGTTCTTACAAACCAAGACCCTCGTAATTGACTCTTAAGGAAAATTAATAAACAAGTTATTTAATAAGGGTTGACCGATGCCATGAATAATTTTATAAGCTGAGATAGTTTTTCCAGTCGGAGACTCTCACAACTCGTATACGACTGTCGCTCCCGCTCGAGGTTAATAACGCTCACATCCCATAAAATCAAGATAATTAAACCTCAGATCTCTCCCAAATTCAACTTTAGATCCAGTCAATCGCCGGCGATCCCGATGTGGTCCACCGTCCGATCACTCTCTCTCATCGTCCTCGTCGCCGTATTTCTAATCGTTTCGCCGGTGTTAGCTTCGGAGTCGGATCATAAGGTTAACTTCAGTCTCAGCCCTAGTTTTTTTTAGCTAATTTTATAGTCCTCATCCAACTTTCATTTATGTTAGATCTTTTAATTTGTCTGTCAGTTTTTGAGATTTTATGTGTAATGTTGTCGTGTATGAGTTCGATTTATTATTTGAAGAATATAAAGACTATAGTTTGTGTGTTGTGTACGGTCATTGTGTTGATTTTAGATCTCAAGTTGTTTTTACGTTTTACATTTCTATCTCTATTTAAAGACACATTCTCCTCCTAAATATATTAAAGTGTGTGAATGTAACGATACAGCCTTTTATCAATTTAGGGATGTGGCAAGTAGTGTGATATTCATTTTTTGTAGTATGTCTAATTTGCTGTTTTGATTTGGAATGGAGGGAAGGAAATATGGGAGAATGGAAATTCTATTTGTAAGAATAGAAAGATGCATTCCTAGTTTTGTTTGGTTGAGCAGGAAGGACTGGACTGGACTAGATTAAGGATTGTAATGGGTGTCATATGATTGAGTAGTGTTGTTTGATGGTTAAAAATCATTGCCGCGGTGTTATCTTATCTCTCAAAATTTACCTTGGGAAAAACCCTGGCGTCAGGTTAGGAAACTGCATCCTGCCTATACTCCCTTCCGCTCTCCCCATCTTATCAAATAGTGGAATTATATCCTTTTCATCTCACTTCATTCATCCATTCCCTTCAATCCTACCAATGTGACCATAACTAATAGAGTTGACCTATATAAATTACTGTTACGCCTTTCTTCCAGGAGTTAGTTAAACAAAGGAAAGAGAAGTCTTTCTTCCATGTATTTTATGCAGTTGTGGGAGCTAGATCAGTCATTAAAGGGTCTTGCATTACTAATAGGGGATCAAAATAGTCCCCCTCAAGATCCAACTCTTTTTTTTCTTCTTCTTTTCCCCCTCATTTTCTAATTATGGATCCATTTAAATATGATGAAAAGCTCATTGACACTCCAGCACACATGTGCATTCAGCTACATTAGCATTTATATCATAGTATTATACTATTATATTGTAAATAGATAGGGTCAACCTATAAAACAGTGGTGCTAACTACTTGTACATTCGAAAGGGTGGTCATTCTTAATTTTGAAAAATGAAGTAAGACTTTTATGATATCGAGTCTATTGCGTAGTAACAAAATTTAAGAAACAGAACCTTTGTACTGGCGTATGAGCTGCTCATTTCAGGAAAATGGAGTTTGAGTCTGTCATTTCCATAAATTTATTGTGGATGATTTTTTGAATTTTGAACTTCATTTTCATATCATTAACGTAGCAGCTCTTTGACCCTTCTAGGTCCCCACCTAGGTGGAATTAGTTCTATACCATATCGATTTAATGAAGGTTTTGAAGCTAAAAAATGCTTGAAATTAATTTATTGTTCCTTATAAGATAGTTTTTGGTATTTTTGTCATTTAAAATTTAGAATATTTACATTTACTATATGCAATGTATAGTTATTAGTATATATATATATATACAAATGTAGACAATAGAAAGATAAATAATAAGACCGCCTAGGAAAAACTCCAGATGATTAAATTTGAACGACAAATCTTTGAGTTTAGAGATATTTTTAAAGGTTTTTGGTATCCACGTGGTCTAGTTACAAAAGATTACATGAAGAAGTAGCATGGCATGAGCAACACTTGGATATTTAAATGAAGAGTATGTTCAGGCAACAAGACATTATACTCCTTCATATTACAACAGTACTGTTTTACACCCTAGCCCCTCTTCGACAAGCCAAATTTGTTCCCATCGATTTAGGAATCACCCAGCTGGTACCAAGAAGAGCAAACTAAATATATATTTAAAGGATTATGATGATCTAAGACTTGAAACTGCTGTGTGAAAATTGATAGATCAAATGGGAATAAATTCTTCAATTTTCATGTACTGCTGAAAAACCTGTTCCGTGGTGAGGTGAATTAAAGGATAAGAGAAATAATGATGTCACTAAGAAGATGTGTAACCTTGCAAGTATCTTGTTACAGATGTGTTTAGTTTTCACCTTCTACCTATATAATTGTCTTCCCTTTCTGTAGAAGTGAGAACTGTGGACTTGAGCTTGACTTTTATGCTTTTTTTGTTGACATCTATTGGTAGCTCTACATACTTTTGTTGATACCACAATTCCTTTTCTCTGCAGTATCAAACAGATGACCCAATAACACTATGGGTAAACAAAGTTGGGCCTTACAATAATCCGC